>CAWVNO010001294.1:0-123000 GCA_963930645.1 Salticus scenicus
TTAGCCGTTTTGAGTTTTCCGTGGTTTTCCCCGAAACTTACGTAAATACGAACTACCCCCCCCCACCCACACACACACAGAGGGCATTCACCAAAGACCTAGTATCCGGACATGATCAAACGACAGTAATCCCCTCAAACCAATCCATCAATCTAATTTAACAATTTTTAGACTGAAAACATAATCTCTATTTTTAACCAAATTAAATTTTTTGTCAAAATTCATTACGAATTCGCGATTACAATGTATCCCAATTTGTTTATTTTATTATTATTATTATTATTTTCCAGTGCAATTCGTTTTCCACAATTAGTTATCTTAGCCGGTCTGAGTTTTCCGAGATTTTCTTCGAAACTCGCGTGAATACATGCTTCGATAACCTTAGAAAAACATCCATGAAAAGCATTTAAATCTGGCCGAGAGTCTTAACTATATCAAACGACCGTAACCCCCCCCCCTAAAAAAAAAAAAAAAAAAAAAAAAAAACTATGTAATTTAGCTATTTTTAGACTGAATTCCCAATTTCTATTATTATTATTATTATTATTATTATTATTATTTGTCAAAATTGACTATAAATTCGCAGTTTACAATATCTCAAAATTTAGTATTACATACATTTTTATTGATTGCAACCAAATGTCACAACTCATCATCTTACCCGTTCTGAGTTTTCCGTAGTTTTCTCCGAAACTCTCATAAATACGAAATAGATAGTTTAGAAAATCCATCCTCAGGGGGCATTCGATCCAGGCCCCCTCTACCTTTATGTAGTTTATCGACCGCAACCCCCACAAATCATTAACCAAATTTAGCGATTTTTAGAGTCAACTCACAATCTTTATTTTTAACAAAATTTTTATTTTTGCCAAAATTCGTTATAAATTCGTGATTTACATTATGTAACAACTTATTGATACATTTATATATATTTTTTTCTATATCACATACTCCAATGTCACAGCTTGTCGTCTTAGCCGTTTTGAGGGTTCCGTGGTTTTCTCCGAAAATCGCGTGAATACATACTTGGATCTCCTTAAAAAAAACGCCCATGAAAAGCATTATAACCAGGCCTAGGATCCCAGCGCAGTCAATGGACCTTAAACTATCAAAACATCAACTTAATAGCGATTTTTTGACTGAACTCATAATAGTAAAAAATTTAATTTTTGTCGAAATTGGTTATAAATTTCGCGATTTATAATACACTTCAAATATATATATATATTTTCTTTTTCGTTTTTTTTTCCCTAATGCGATCTAATGTCACAATTCATCATCTTAGCCTTTATCAGTTTTCCGTGGTTTTCTCCAAAATTCGAGTGAATACATATTTAGATATCCTTAGAAAAACACTGATGTAAGGGTGTCTTTCTAAAGATTGGGATAATAACAAGTTAATCGGCCGTAATTCTTAAAAGCATCAGCCTAATTTGGCGATTTTTAGACTAAACCTATAATCGCTGTTTTTAATGACATTTTAACTTTTCTCAGAATTTTTTGTAACTTCGCGAATTATAGTGTGTTACAATTTATTATTTTTATTTTCTTAATTTCTACGCGATCCAATATCACAATTTGTCATCTTAGCTGTTCTGAATTTTCTGTGGTTTTCTTCGAAACTCGCGTGAAAACATGCTTCGATCACCTTAGAAAAACATCCATGAAAGGCATTTAAATATGTCCTAGAATCTTAACTATATCCCCCCCCCCCCCCAAAAAAAAAAAAAAAAAAAAAAAAAAAAAAAACCTATCGACCTAATTTAGACTCTAAATTCATAATTTATATTCTTTTTTTTTTTTTCGCAAAATTGGCTATAAATTCGCAATTTAGGATATCTCAAAATTTATCATTTTTTGTATTTTTTTTTTCTCAACCCAATGTCACAACTCCTCATCTTAGCCGATCTGAGTCTTCCGTAGTTTTCTCCGAAACTCGTATAAATACGAGCTAAATTTCTTTAGAAAATTCACGCACAGAGGGCATTTCAACGTGGCCTAGGATCTTTATGTAGTTTATCGACCGTAGCCCCCACAAATCATTAACCTAATTTAGCTATTTTTAGACTCAATTCAAAATCACTATTTGCAACAAAATTTTAATTTTTGCCAAAATTAGTTGTAAATTCGCGATTTACAATATGTAACAACTTATATATATATATATATATATATATATATATTCTATATCGCAATACTCCAATGTCACAGCTGTTCATCTTAGCCGTTGTGAATTTTCCGCGGTTTTCTGCAAAACTCGCGTAAATACGAATAAGATTTCATTAGAAAATCCACCTACAGGAGGCATTCCTACCAGGCCTAGGATCCTAACGCAGTAAATTAACCTAATGTAATGATTTTTTAGGCTCAATTAAATCTCTATCTTAAAATAAATTATATTTTTTATAAAAATTCTTAAATTCCGGATTTACAATATATCACAATTTATTTGTATTTTTACTAATGCGATTCAATGTCGCAATCCGTCATTTTAGTCATTTTGAGTTTTCCGTGGTTTCCTCTGAAACACGCATGAATAGATGCTCTGATCTATTTACATAAACACAAATAAAAGGCATTATAACCAGGCGATAGGATTCTAGCGCAGTCAATCGATTTTAAACACTTAAAATATCAACTTAAGAGCAATTTTCTGAGTGAACTCATAATCGCTATTTAAATAATAATAATAATAATTTTTGTCAAAATTGGTTATAAATTTCGCGATTTACAATACGTCATAATTTATATACATGCATATATATATATATATATATATATATGCGTGTGTGTGTGTATGTGTATTCCCTAATGCGATCCAATGTCACAATTCTTCGTATCAGCCTTTATGAGTTTTCCGTGGTTTTCTTCGAAATTCGCGTGAATTTATGCTTAGATCTCTTTAGATCTCCGTGAAAAGTATTTTAACCAGGACTACTAGGATCCTAACATAGCTAATTGACCATAATCCTTAAAAACATCTATCAAATTTAGCGATTTTTAGACTAAACCCATAATCGCTTGTTTTTAACAAAATTTTAATTTTCGTCAGAATTGGTTATAAATTCGCGATTTCCAGTGTGTATCTATTTACTTATTTATTTATTTATTATTATTATTATTTCCCTATTGTGATCCAATATCACAATTCGTTGCCTTAGCTGTTCTGACTTTTCCGTGGGTTTCTCCGAAACTCACGTGAACACATGCTTGGATCTCCTAAAAAATAAACCCACGAAAAACATTCCATCTAAGTATAGTACCATAATGAGTAGTCAATCGGCTTTAACCCGCACAACTATAACTTATTTATTTTTATTTTATTATTATTATTATTATTATTATTATTTATTTATTTATTTTTTTTTTTGAAGAAAGAGGTTTATTTAATTTCCTTTACATATTTCATTTTAATAGTAAAAATAATTTTATAATTTATATTTAACAAAATTTAACAAAAATCAGGAAAAAATCCGCATTTTTAAGGAAATAAAATTTAGGTTTTGAACCAGAAAGAAATTTGATGAAAAAATGATATAGTAATTAAAAAAAAAAGAAAAAAGAAAAGAAGAAGAAGAAGAAAATCTGTAAAAATTGATTTTCCAGGAAAAAGTTGATTTTATTTTTGCATTTTGTTAAAAACATCAAAAATATAATTACCATTTCCTTTCTTTTCTTAATATTTAAATAGATATTGAGATACAAGCATAAATATTTCTAATTAAAAGAAAATTTTTTATTTTCATCTTTAAGTTAAAGTTCACTTATTTTAAATAATTTGTCCAAAGAAAATTTAAAAATCTGAAATTTGAAGTGAATTTCGATATTTATCCTATCAAAGAATAAATAATTTTTGTCTTTTTGGGCTTTTTTTAAAATTAAATTATGTTTGTTAGTTATTAATACAATTTGTAATTTTTATTACAAATATTTTAAAAATTTTAAATTGAATTTATTTTTTTTTATATATATTTTTATAATAAAAAAAATAATAATAATAAAATAAAATAAAATGTATATTTACACATTTTTTTTTTTATTTGAAAAAAAAAAAAAATAATAATAATAATATATATATATATATATATATATATATTTATATCTTTTTTTAATTTGAAAACATAAATAAATAAAAGAGATAGCGAAAATTACAGTACTTTAAAAAATATACTGCTAAAATACTTTTAATGAAATTAACAAGCAAGCGTTTTCTAATGTACGCGATAGATGGCGTAAATTCCGATTGATGTACGACCGAGCTAGTTCCGTGTGCCAAAAATTCAACACGCAGTGATTATACCTGAGATATTCTATTACCATGATATTTATTGAATAAAAATGAATAAATCCGGTAAAAAAGATAACACATACTGTTGTGTGCTCCAGTGTAAATCCAAAGGACCAAGAAATCCAGAATTAAGCTTCCATTTATTTCCAAATGACAAATTTAAAATTTCAGTAGCTTCGGCTGATGGAAGTAAAGAATTAATCAGATGATTTGAAACTAATATTTGTTCAACTTCAGTTAAAAATCTACTTCCGATTGAACTTCGAATAAACTGAAATATTTTTTTCCAAAAGCAATCAATTTTCCATGATGTAATGGCGGATAAATTATAGTACGAATATTAAGTAGAATAACAAAAAGAACAAAAATATATACACGTGGCTGTAATATTTACTAACAACAAGAGCTGAAAAAGCGCCACCTATCGATCATTACAAACGCGGATACAAATTCACTCAGTAACAATATTAAAAAAAAAAAAAAAAAAAAAAAAAAATCAAAGTTTTTTTTTTTTTTCGTTAAAAGTAAAAAAATCGATAACTTTGTTTTAAATTACCACATATTTATAGTTCAACCATTCGTTTTAAAGGTATTGACGAGACCTTTCGAAAGATACCCATCTTGAAAATTTACCCCACCCCAGAGGGTACTTCACCCCAGGGGGGGGAAGCGATGCCCCCACATGCACAATTTTTTTTCCTAATTAACTACTACTATTAGCAATAATTCATATTAATGTTACAATCACAGGTTAAGAATAACTCTCATTATGTACATTTATACGAAATTTTGTCCTATACTACCATGTTAAAAATTTAGAAGAAATATGATCACAGCGCCTCTTGTTGTGCGAATGATCCCCAAATCTAATCAGCACCAGTTATGTCTAAATACCAAGTTTTGTTAAATTTCGTTAAAAAAAAAAAAAAATCGATAACTTTGTTTTAAATTATCACAGATTTATAGTTCAACCATTCGTTTTAAAGGTACTGACGAGACCTTTCGAAAGATACCCATCTTGAAAATTTACTCCCTTCGAGGGGGGACTTCACCCCCAGGGGGGATTCACGAGGTTCCTACACATGCAAAAATTTTTTCCGAGTTGACTAGTTCTATTCTAAATAATTCTTGTATATTTCATAATGATTACTAAAAAATAATTCTCTTTATGCACATTTATACAAATTTTTGCCCTATATCACCATGTTAAAAATTTAGAAAAAGCATGATGGCAACGCAACCTGTAAGACGATTTTTACCAAAAGTTGATAGGCACTAATTTATGTCAAGGTGCAACTACATACTAATTTGTATGAAATTCTATGCAGTAGTTCCTGAGGTATAGTTGCCACAAAATTTTGTCAAACACACACACACACAGACAGACAGACAGACAGGCAGACAGACATTTTCTAAAAATGGTCAAATCGTGTTCTACAGCTCTCAGAACGTGTAAATCAATCAAAAACCCGAGGTCGAAAATTTTTACGAATCCAATACTTTCTTCTATTGAATATAGAAGAAAGTAAAAATTATATCATCTTTTGAGTAGTAAGCAGTCAGAATTCCATATTGCTGATCCTTTTCCTTTTACCTCTCTATTTAACGTTATTACTTTCTTCTATATTCAATAGAAGAAAGTATTGGATTAGTAAAAATTTTCGACTTCGGGATTTTGATGGATTTGCACGTTTTGAGAGCTGTAGAACACGATTTGCCCATTTTTACTTTCTTCTATATGTAATATAGAGAAAGTATTGGATTCGCGAAAATTTTCAACCTCCGTTTTTTGACGGATCTACACGTTTTGGGGTGTCCTGAAGACGAATTGATAGTTTTTAGAAAATGTCTGTCTGTGTGTCTGTATCATTTTTTTGTGGACACTGTATCTCACGAACCAATGAATGAAATTTAACCAAACTTGGTATTTAGTTGCACCCTGACATGAACTGGTGCTGATTAGATTTGGGGATCAATAGCTCAACAGGTGGCGCTGTGATCGCATTTTATGCAAATTTTTAACATGGCAGTATAGGACAAAATTCCGTATAAATGGGCATAATGAGAGTTATTTTAAACTTGTGATTGTAAAATTAATATGAATTATTGATAATAGTAGTAGTTAACTAGGAAAAAAATTTTGTGCATGTGGGGGCATCGGTTCCCCCCCCCCTGGTGGGGAAGTACCCCCCCGAGGAAGTAAATTTTCAAGATGGGTATATTTCGAAAGGTCTCGTTGATAATAGTAATAGTTAACTGGGAAAAATTTTTTGTGCATGTGGGGGCATCGGTTCCCCCCCCACCGGGGGGGGGGGTGGAAGTACCCACCCGGGGGGGCAAAGTTTCAAGATGGGTATCTTTCGAAAGGTCTCGTCAATACCTTTAAAACGAATGGTTGAACCATAAATCTGTGATAATTTAAAACAAAGTTATCGATTTTTTTTACTTTTAACAAAAAAAAACAAAAAAATCGTATATATATATATATATATATATATATATTTTTTTTTTTTTTTTAACGAAATTTTACCAAACTTGGTATTTAGTTGGTCCCCGACATAAACTGATGCTGATTATATTTGGGAATCAATAGCTCAACAGGTGGCGCTGTGGTAGCATTTTATCTAAATTTTTAACATGGCAGTATAGGACAAAAATTCGTATAAATGTGCATAATAAGAGTTATTACTTTCTTCTATATGTAATATAGAGAAAGTATTGGATTCGTAAAAATTTTCGACCTCGGGTTTTTGATGGATTTACACGTTTTGAGAGCTGTAGAACACGATTTGACCCTTCTTAGAAAATGTCTGTCTGTCTGTCTGTCTGTCAGTCTGTCTGTGTGTGTGTGTGTGACAAAATTTTGTGGCAACTGTATCCCAGGAACTACTGCACAGAATTTCATACAAATTAGTATGTAGTTGCACCTTGACATAAATTAGTACCTATCAACTTTTGGTAAAAATTGTCTTACAGGTTGCGTTGCCATCCTGCTTTTTCTAAATTTTTAACATGGTGATATAGGACAAAATTTTGTATAAATGTGCATAAAGAGAATTATTTTTTAGTAATCATTATGAAATTTACAAGAATTATTTATAATAGAGGTAGTCAACTGGGGAAAAAAAATTGTATGCGTAGGAGCCTCGTGAACCCCCCTGGGGGGAAAGTCCCCCCTTGAGGGGAGTAAATTTTCAAGATGGGTATCTTTCGAAAGGTCTCCTCAATACCTTTAAAACGAATGGTTGAACTATAAATCTGTGATAATTTAAAACAAAGTTATCGATTTTTTTTACTTTTAACAAAAAAAAACTTAGAAAAAATCGTTTTTTTTTTTTTTTTTTTTTTTTTAAACGAAATTTAACCAGACTAGGTATTTAGTTTGACCCTGACATAAACTGAGGCTGATTAGATTTGGGGATCAATCGCTCAACAGGTGGCGCTGTGATCGTATTTTTTCTAAATTTTTAACATGGCAGTATAGGAAAAAATTTCGTATAAATGTACATAATGACAGTTATTCTTAACCTGTGATTGTGAAATTAATATGAATTATTGATAATAGTAGTAGTTAATTAGGGAAAAAATTTGGGGCATCGCTGTGCAAATTTTCAAGATCTGTATCTTTCGAAAAGTCTCGTCAATACCTTTAAAACGAATGGTTGAACTATAAATATGTGGTAATTTAAAACAAAGTTATCGATTTTTTTTACTTAAAAAAAAAAAAAAAAATGAAAATAATCTTTTTTTTTTTTTTTTTTTTTTAAATATTGTTAAAGCGTGAATTTGTATAGGAAAATATAGAAGAAAGTCTTGTGGTGGCCACAACATACTAGTTTTAAACTTGTGATTGTAAAATTAATATGAATTATTGATAATAGTAGTATGTAACTAGGAAAAAATTTTTGTGAATGGGGGAGCATCGCTTCCCCCCCCCCTAGGGGGGATAAATTTTCACAATGGGTATCTTTCGAAAGATCTTGTTGATAATAGTAGTAGTTAACTAGGAAAAAAAAATTGTGCATGTGGGGGCATCGGTTCCCCCCCGAACCGGGGGGGGGAAGTACCCGCCGGGGGGGCAAAGTTTCAAGATGGGTATCTTTCGAAAGGTCTCGTCAATACCTTTAAAACGAATGGTTGAACCATATATCTGTGATAATTTAAAACAAAGTTATCGATTTTTTTTACTTTTAAAGAAAAAAAACTGAATTTTTTTTTTTTTTTTTAACGAAATTTTACCAAACTTGGTATTTAGTTGGTCCCCGACATAAACTGGTGCTGATTATATTTGGGGATCAATAGCTCAACAGGTGGCGCTGTATAGCATTTTATCTAAATTTTTAACATGGCAGTATAGGACAAAAATTCGTATAAATGGGCATAATGAGAGTTATTTTACACTTGTGATTGTAAAATTAATATGAATTATTGATAATAGTAGTACGTAACTAGGAAAAAAAATTTGTGCATGGGGGGGACATCGCTCCCCCCCCCCCGGGGGGGTAAATTTTGAAGATGGGTATCATTCGAAACATCTCGTCAATACCTTTAAAACGAATGGTTGAACTATAAATCTGTGATAATTTAAAACAAAGTTATCCATTTTTACTTTCTTCTATATGTAATATAGAGAAAGTATTGGATTCGCGAAAATTTTCGACCTCCGTTTTTTGACGGATCTACACGTTTTGGGATGTCCTGAACACGAATTGATAGTTTTTAAAAAATGTTTGTCTGTCTGTCTGTGTGTCTGTCTGTATCATTTTTTTGTGGACGCTGTATCTCACGAACATATGAATGAAATTTAACCAAACTTGGTATTTAGTTGCACCCTGACATGAACTGGTGCCCATTAGATTTGGGGATCAATAGCTCAACAGGTGGCGCTGTAATCGCATTTTATGCAAATTTTTAACATGGCAGAATAGGACAAAATTCCGTATAAATGGGCATAATGAGAGTTATTTTAAACTTGTGATTGTAAAATTAATTTGAATTATTGATGATAGTAGTAGTTAACTAGGAAAAAAAATTTGTGCATATGGGGGCATCGGTTCCCCCCCTGGGGGGGAAGTACCCCCCCGGGGGGGTTAAATTTATAAGATGGGTATCATTCGAAAGATCTCGTCAATACCTTTAAAACGAATGGTTGAACCATAAATCTGTGATAATTTAAAACAAAGTTATCGACTTTTTTTACTTTTAACAAAAAAAAAAAAAAAAGAAAAAAATTCGATTTTTTTTTTTTTTTTTTTTTTTTTAATTATTGTTAGTGATTGAATATGTATTAATTTTCACAAAAAAAAAAAAAAAAGGGGAAAAAAAAATCTTTTTTTTTTTTTTTTTTTTTTTTTAATATTGTTACTGATTGAATATGTATAGGAAAATATCGAAGAAAGTCTTGTGGTGGCCACAACATATTAGTTAGAAAATGTCTGTCTGTCTGTGTGTGTGTGACAAAGTTTTGTGGCAACTGTATCTCAGGAACTACTGCACAGAATTTCCTACAAATTGGTATTTAGTTGCACCTTGACATAAATTAGTGCCTATCAACTTTTGGTAAAAATTGTCTTACAGGTTGCGTTGCCATCCCGCTTTTTCTAAATTTTTAACATGGTGATATAGGACAAAATTTTGTATAAATGCCCATAAAGAGAATTATTTTTCAGTAATCATTATGAAATTTACAAGAATTATTTATAATAGAGATAGTCAACTGGGAAAAAAATTTTGTATGTGTAGGAGCCTCGCTACCCCCTGGGGGGGGGGAATCTCCCTCGAGGGGAGTAAGTTTTCAAGATGGGTGTGTTTCGAAAGGTCTCGTCAATACCTTTAAATCGAATGGTTGAACTATAAATCTGTGATAATTTAAAACAAAGTTATCGATTTTTTTTACTTTTAACGAAAAAAAAAAAAAACTGAAAAAAAAAATCGTATTTATTTATTTTTAACGAAATTTAACACAACTTGGTAGTTAGCCCCTGACATAAACTGGTGCTGATTAGATTTGGTGATCAATCGCTGAACTGTGATCGTATTTTTTTCTATATTTTTAACATGGCAGTATAGGACAAAATTTCGTATAAATGTACACAATGAGAGTTATTCTTAACCTGTGATTGTAAAATTAATATGAATTATTGATAATAGTAGTAGTTAATTAGGAAAAAAATTTTGTGCATGTGCTAGGAAGTATCCCCGGGGGGAGGGGGATTAATTTTCAAGATGGGTATCCTTCGAAAGGTCTCATCAAAAAATCTTTTTTTTTTTTTTTTTTTTTTTTTTTTAATATTGTTACTGAGTGAATTTGAATAGGGAAATATAGAAGAAAGTCTTGTGGTGGCCACAACATACCAGTTTTTAATTATTATTAATTTTTACTTTCTTCTATATTCAATAGAAGAAAGTATTGGATTCGTAAAAATTTTCGATCTCGTGTTTTTGGTGGATTTACACGTTTTGAGAGCTGTAGAATACGATTTTACCATTTTTAGAAAATGTCTGTCCGTCCGTCTCTCTGTGTGTGTGTGAAAAACTTTTGTGGCAACTGTATCTCAGGAACTACTGTACAGAATTTTATACAAATTGGTATGTAGTTGCACCTTGAAATAAATTAGTGCCTACCAACTTTTGGTAAAAATTGCCTAACAGTTTGCGTTGCCATCCCGCTTTTTCTAAACTTTTAACATGGTGATATAGGACAAAATTTTGTATAAATGTGCATAAAGAGAATTTTTTTTTTTGTAAACATTATGAAATTTACAAGAATTATTTATAATAGAGATAGTCATATAATTTTTTTTGTATATGTAGGAGCCTTGGCACCACCCCTGGGGGGAAGGAAGTCTCCCCCCAGGGGAGGGACTTGAGTAAATTTTCAAGATGTGGAGTAAATATTCTTGGAGTAAATTTTCAAGATGGGTATCTTTCGAAAGTCTCGTCAATACCTTTAAAACGATTAGTTAAACTATAAATCTGCGATAATTTAAAACAAAGTTATCGATATTTTTTACTTTTAACGAAAAAAAAAAAAAAACTAAAAAAAAAAAAAATTTTTTTTTTTTTTAATATTGAGAATAAAATGGACTTTTTTTGGATATTTGGTGTTATACTACTTCTCTAATATGGAAATCGTCTGCCTTATCATAAAAGATAATTTTTTTTAAATAATAATTTTAATAAATTATTTTTTAAAAAGAGAAAAATTTTTTCATAACCGAATTAAATTCTATATAAATGTAGGTGCATTAATGAAACGGGGGGTTGAGGGGGGCGGTAACCCCCCTCACACAGAACTAATTATCATATAAAACTCTTCAGTAGCCTAATAGATTTGGGGATCAATCGCTCAACAGGTGGCGCTGTGATCGTATTTTTCCTCAGTATTTAATATGGCAGTATAGGATAAAATTTCGTATAAATGTGCATAAAGAGAGTTATTCTTAACCTGTGATTGCAAAATTAGTATGAATTATTGATAATAGTAGTAGTTAATTAGGAAAAAAAATTTGTGCACGTGGGAGCCTCGCTTCCTCCACAAGGGGTGGGGGGGGGGGGGGTAAATTTTCAAGAGAGGTATCTTTCGAAAGGTCTCGTCAACACTTTTAAAACGAATGGTTGAACAATAAATATGTGATAATTTAAAACAAAGCTATCATTTTTTTTATTTTATTTTTTACTTTTAACGAAAAAAAAAACTTGGAAAAATCGTATTTTTTTTTATATTGTTACTGAGTGAATTTGTATAGGAAAATATAGAAGAAAGTCTTGTGGTGGCCACAACATACTAGTTTTTTTTTCTTTTTCCAACTAGTCCTATTTTTATGACAAAACAGGTTTCATGAAACTATTTAACAATTCGCAATTAGTGCCTAATTATAAATATTTGCACAGCTAATTAATTAAATATGCCAAAATTTTTGTGATAAATTGATAGAATTAGTTTATTAACTTCCTCCTATATTCAATAGAAACTAGTATGTTGTGGCCACCACAAGACTATCTTCTATATTTTCCTATACTTATTCAATCTGTAACAATATATATATAAAAAAAAAAAAAATACGATTTTTTTTCTAAGTTTTTTTTTTTTTTTTGTTAAAAGTAATACATATTCAATCAGTAACAATAAAAAAAAAAAAAAAAAAAAAAACGATATATATATATATTTTTTTTTTGTTAAAAGTAAAAAAAAATTGATAACTTTGTTTTGAATTATCACAGATTTATAGTTCAACCATTTATTTTAAAAGTATTGACGAGATCATTCGAAAGATACCCATCTTCAAAATTTACCCCCCGGGGGGGGGTAGCGATACCCCCACATGCACAGAAATTTTTTCCTAGTTAACTATTACTATTATCAATAAGTCATATTAATTTTACAATCACAAATTAAAAATAACTGTCATTATGTACATTTATACGAAATTTTGTCCTATACTGCCATGTTAAAAATTTAGAAAACATGAGATCACAGCGCCACTTGTTGAGCGATTGATCCCCAAATGTAATCAGCACCAGTTTATGTCAGGGACCAACTAAATAGCAAGTTTGGTTAAATTTCGTAAAAAAAAAAAAAAAAAAAATCGTTAAAAGTAAAAAAAATCGATAACTTCGTCTTAAATTATCACAGATTTATGGTTCAACCATTCGTTTTAAAGGTATTGACGAGACCTTTCGAAAGATACCCATCTTGAAACTTTGCACCCCGGGGGGGGGGGGACCGATGATCCCACATGCACAAAAGTTTTTTCCTAGTTAACTACTACTATTATCAACGAGATCTTTCGAAAGATACCCATTGTGAAAATTTACTCCCGGGGAGGGGGGGGGGGGGTAGCAATGCCCCCACATGCACAAAATTTTTTTCCTAGTTAAATACTACTATTATCAATAATTCATATTAATTTTACAATCACAAGTTTAAAATAACTTTTATTATGCACATTTATACGAAATTGTGTCCTATACTGCCATGTTAAAAATTTAGATAAAATGCGATCATAGCGCCACCTGTTGAGCTATTGATCCCCAAATGTAATCAGCACCAGTTTATGTCGGGGACCAACTAAATACCAAATTTGGTTAAATTTCGTTAAAAAAAGAAAAGAAAAACGATTTTTTTCTGTTTTTTTTCGTTAAAAGTAAAAAAAAATCGATAACTTTGTTTTAAATTATCATAGATTTATGGTTCAACCATTCGTTTTAAAGGCATTGACGAGACCTTTAGAAAGACACCCATCTTGAAACTTTGCACCCCGAGGGGAGGGGCCGATGATCCCACATGCACAAATTTTTTTTTCCTAGTTAACTACTACTATTATCAACGAGATCTTTCGAAAGATACCCATTGTGAAAATTTACTCCCCCGGGAGGGGGAAGCGATGCTCCCACATGCACAATTTTTTTCCCTAGTTAAATACTACTATTATCATTAATTCATATTAATTTTACAATCACAAGTTTAAAATAACTCTCATTATGCCCATTTATACGAAATTTTGTCCATGTTAAAAGTTTGCCTAAAATGCGATCACAGCGCCACCTGTTGAGCGATTGATCCCCAAATCTAATCAGCACCAGTTTATGTCAGGGTGCAACTAAATACCAAGTTTGGTTAAATTTAGTAAAAAAAAAAAAAAAATACGATTTTTTTTTTTTTGTTAAAAGTAAAAAAAATCGATAACTTTGTTTTAAATTATCACAGATTTATAGTTCAACGATTCGTTTAAAAGGTATTGACGAGACCTTTCGAAAGATACCCTTCTTGAAACTTTGCACCCCGGGGGGAGGGGGGTATTTCGACCCCAGTGTGTGTGTGGGGGGGGGGGAGAACCAAAGCCCCCATATGTACAAAATTTTTTTCCTAGTTAACTATTGCTATTAACGAGACCTTTCGAAATATACCCATCCTGAAAATTTACTTCCCCGGGGGGTACTTCCCCCCAGCGGGGGGGGGGGGGGGGAACCGATGCCCCACACGCACAAAATTTTTTTCCTAGTTAATTACTACTATTATCAATAATTCATATTAATTTTACAATCACAAGTTTAAAATAACTCTCATTATGCCCTTTTATACGAAATTTTGTCCTATACTGCCATGTTAAAAGTTTGCCTAAAATGTGATCACAGCGCCACCTGTTGAGCGATTGATCCCCAAATCTAATCAGCACCAGTTTATGTCAGGGTGCAACTAAATACCAAGTTTGGTTAAATTTCATTTATTGGTTCGTGAGATACAACGTCCACAAAAAAGTGATACAGACAGACATTTTCTAAAAACTATTAATTCGTGTTCTGGACATCCCAAAACGGGTAAATCCATCAAAAAACGGAGGTCGAAAATTTTCACGAATTCAATACTTTCTCTATATTACATATAGAAGAAAGTAAAAAGTATTGGATGTGTAAAAATTTTCGTCTTTTGGCTTTCGATATATTTATACATTTTCTTATCTATTTAGCCCTTTAAACGCCGCTATATGAATCCCACTGAAAATATTTTAAGTTTCGTTTGTGTTGTGCTTCAATGTGTATTTCTAATTATATGTAGTTTCACTAATACATTTTTTTTTCTTTTATTTTGTTAGAAGATATAATATGGTTTCAAAACAGGAGACTTTGCACCTAATGAGCGTAAAATAGATGGTGATAAGCTGAAAAACCCTTTTAAAATAGTTATCTTGATCCCAGTTTGTTATAATTTAAGAAAATAACTGTTTTATTTTATAGTATACATTGTTTTAAACCCTTGCACTCGAATGACATATTTTCAGTAATTTTTTCTTCTTCTTCAGTTAAAACAGACATTTTCATTTGAATAATTAAAAAGGAAAAAAAAAAAAAAAAAAAACAGAATTTACATTACAAACTTAAAAAAATTCAGTACTCAATCTAAAAAAAAAATAAAAAAAGTATATATATTTATCTTAATTACATGTAGAGAAAACAAAAATAATAAAATGTTCCCGCAACACGAACTTTGGTGCCAAATGGGTTAACAGATTAATCATTTTTAGAAAATGTCTGGATATGCGTGAGAAAAACTTTCTTGCATCTCTCGATCAAGAATCAACGAACAAAATTTCATTAAAAGTTGTATTTAAATGCAACTTGAAATAAATTGATATCTATCAGCTTTTTGTGCATATTGCTCAACAGATAATGCTGCTGTCTTCCCGTTTTTATCGTTATCTTTAGTATGATAGTATGAAACAAAGTTTAGTATGAATGCACCAAATGAGAGAGAAAAAAAAACATATCTATATATAAATGAAAAAAAAAAAAAAGTATTTTGGGCACACAACCTAGGCATAGAACACTTGTGTAATGAAACTGCCTGAACCCTTACACTAACACCAACCCCTGTCCCCCTTTCTCAAAGGAGTAAATTTTTAATATTAATATTTTCAAAAATAACTCGTCGATATCTTAAAACGAATGATTGAACCATCTACCTGAAATGATTTGAATCAAAGGTATCCCTGTTTCTTTAAATTTTTAATAAAAATTAAAATATGTTTTTGTATATTAAAATATGCTTTTGTGATCAAAGCTGGTAGAACGAAAATGTCGGGTTCGGTGCTCGTCAACCAGTCTTTCTGAAATTTCTTTAGTTTTTTTTTTTCCGAAATTCGCGTAAATAGGTCAAATTGATCAACTTAGCAACATTTCTGAGTCAATGAGAGATTGTTTTTAATCCCTCTAAAAATTCCCAATTTTGCTATAAGTGTCAACACTACTCTCTTTTAAGCTTGTAAATTTATTAGCTGAATACTGGTTATGACACAAAATATTCTCTTTACCAAGCCTGAATTTCCTATATAATATGCACATTTACATGCATTAAGACTTTTTTTTTTTTTTTTTAACTAACACATTCCAGGGAATCAAATGCAATAATTCTTTGGAGGTCTTTCTAAGGAGTCCTAGCCCGTATTTATGCAAGTTTTGGAGAAAACCACAGAAAACTCTGATCAGCTGGGCCGACGATCATGAACTGGGATTGAACATGGCACCACACGTCTATCAGTTTTGAGTGCAGAATCGCTCGGGCGCTGGTGGACAGCATCACTTTTGTAACTATCATACAGTGGAGGGCCCAATGGGGAATTGGGGCTCAAGTCTCTTTTTCCAAAAATGATATTTACAAAACGAACAACGGAAGTTCGTATTGGAATCATTAAATAACATTTTCAATTAAGTGGTTTTAAGCAATTATCTGTCATAGTTTAATAAACAGCAGCAAAAAAGTATAAAAACCTCTTTGAAAGTCCACCTCTATTTTAAGGGCCACTGCATTTAAGTTCCAGTTTTTTACACGGTCCCAAATTTTCCCAATAGGATTTAATACTCTTAGAATTATTGCACTTGTTTCCTAGGAATGTGTTAGTTTAAAAAAAAAAAAAAAAAAAGTCTTAATGCATGTAAATGTGCATATTATATAGGAAATTCAGGCTTGGTAAAGAGAATATTTTGTGTCATAACCAGTATTCAGCTAATAAATTTACAAGACAAGCTTCAAAGAGAGTAGTGTTGACACTTATAGCAAAATTGAGAATTTTTAGAGGGATTGAAAATGATCTCTCATTGACTCAAAAATGTTGCTAAGTTGATCAATTTGACCTATTTACGCGAATTTCAGACAAAAAAAACTAAAGAAATTTCAGGAAGATTAGGTTGACGAGCGCCGAATCTGACATTTTCGTTCTACCAGCTTTGACCACAAAAACCTATAAATCATTTTTTTTTTTTTTTTTATTGGTTACAATACAGAAATGCTGAAGGAACATTTCATGCATTCATTATATAGAAAAAAAAAAAAAAAAAAAAAAAGAGATTAAAAGGTCTAAAATTTGATGTATAAAAATAAATATTTTGCATTTCAAATCTATTTATAATGTATCAAGAAAATAAAATTTGTTTTCTGGTAAAGGGTAAGATTTTGCATCTTTCCTTTTTTCTTCTTGTGTTTATAATCAGAACAAATTTACAAACAGTTTTATTGAAATTATAGTTTAAGAAATACCTAATGTTTTAACATTTTAAGATGCTTAACCTTTTGAGAGGGGCTCTTACGAAATCCCATGGTGAAGCGTGACAGATGCTGTCACAGCCCCTTTCAAAAGGTTAAATCAGAATATTTAGAGTGGAAGTAATAGTTTTCTGTTCTGTGCAGTAGTTTTTCTATTCAAATGCAACTACTATTTTTAACTAACCAGTAATCGTCAAGAGTAAGTTCCTAAAATTTTTCAAAAAATTCCTCCCTAAAATTTTGCAAGTGGCCTGCTAGACTACCTTTTCTTTTTTGTGCGCAAGAAAGAAATAAGATGATATTGCTTTAAAGGGCTAAGCTTTACTATAGGGCACCAACTGTCGATCTGGAGTGCTTTGATGTGATTCAATGTATCGACACTTTTTACTAGTAACCTTTTTGTGTTGGAATTTCCTTTAACTATCCCGAACTTTGTTTTTGTGCTGTCCGCTTATGTGTGTTTATTGTAATACGGCCCAGCTGAATGATTTTATGGTTTATTTAATTTATTTTTCAAGATTTAAAAGGTAATTTTTTGAGTGGATTTTTTTTTTTTTTTTTTTTTTTTCTTTTTTACAAATGGAATTATTTAGGGGAAAAATAGTGTATGGTAGTAATCGATTCAGAATGGATTTTATGCATTTTCTGATTCATGTGCCGCAAATTAAGGCTATTTAGTGATTTTTTTTTTTTTTAGCAGTCAGTATCCTGAGTGCAAATTTTCCTGTTGAGTACATTTTCTGATTTATGCTCTACCAATTAGGGATATCCAGTGGTTTTTTTTCCCCTTTTAACGCTCATGAGTCAAGCATACATTGGGACACTGACAGCTGCAGTATAGATTTTCATTCATTTTTTGATTCATGAACTGTAAATTAGTAGTATTTGTTTTAACATTAGTATACTGACTGCCGCAGTACTGATTTTCCTGCATTTTCAGATTCATGCATGAGGAATTAACTACATCCAGTGATTTTATTTATTTTTTGTTTGTTTGTTTAGCGATTGCTTCTGTACAGATTTTCATATTCATCCAAGGATGTAATTTTAGAAATTTGTAGAAAACCTTAGAGTTATACACCATTTATAGCATTGAATTTTATGTGCTGAAGCTTGAAAACCCCCCAGAATGTTTTCCATAGTGAAGTAGTACAAATTTATTACAGTTTTAAATGTTTGTTTCATTAATCTTAAAAATATGCTTAATTTATTTTGGGGGATTTCAAAACAAATGTTAGAGTGAAACAATTTATTTACTTAAAATGTATTTTTTGTTTTGCTTTTTTTATATTTATTTATTTTTAAGTTAATATTCTATATTGCATAGTAGTTTATATACCTTGTTTTGTGCGTGTTCACCAAAATATTAATGTAATGTGTTTTGTTTTGAATAAAATGCTTTTTATTACTAAGCTTACAGTGTTATTATTTTTCAGTAATTTTGATGGACATTTGAAATTAAGTCTAAAGTAACAGTTGCTTAAACCCTAAACAATACATACAAATTATTGCATTTTTATCTTTATTTGAAAATAAGCTTAAAATAACAGATGAATAATGAAGTCTTAAAAATTAATATTGGTTTTATAGTCAATTCTATAAAATTCATCAAGCTTGATATAATAGTTTAGTGAATTATTAAATTTAGCAGTTGTTAGATCATTGTTTTGTTTACATATTTCCTTCATTAATTTATGAATTAACACCAGTACACTAATAATTGTGTAATTCTGTAAATGCAATTTAATAACACAGGTCTACATGTAAATTTTGATTTTATAATCTTGGCTGATCTTTGTTTTTTGATGTGCTGAAACCAAAAATGAAGCCAGTTTTTTTGTATCACGTATAGATTTTTGTCAATACAGGGTGACTACCTATACAGTTTTTTCCATTACTCTTCCACTAATATAATTATATGACAAATTTTACAGTATGTTTCCATGATTAATTAATCATAGATACCTATTGTTGTAACTGCGCAGCACTAATACGACATAAAACCATACCAACCAACCTACTGTTGTGATGGCATATGATAGAAATTGTGTCGATAAGCACCCTGTATTGATAAAAATCTATATGTGATAGAAAAAAAATGGGCTGCATTTTTGGTTTCAGCACATCTAAAAACACAAACATCAGCCAAGATAATCAAATCAAATTTTGTCAACTTCATTTCAGTCGATCTGTGTAATTTAAAGCAAAATTATACTTAAAATGCATGTTTGAAAAAAAAAAAAAAAAAATCAAAAATAAATTCAGCAGAATACTCACTCACAAGTAAAAACTAGTTGGCATAGGTGGACTCTGCTCAGTTCCCCATCATATACCGTAAAATCCCGAAAGTAACCCCCCCCCCCACCTGAAATTTATCCATTTTGCTTTTCAAAAAGAGGGGGGTTACTTTCGGGATTTTACGGTATATATATATATTCTCATAAATTTCTAGTGCATATAATAATAATCATGTTAAGATAAATGAATTTGACCAAATGCTTGACACAGTGACAGAATGAAATCCCTGTCTAATAGGCGATCCGCCGTTTACATCCATATATTTACAGACATGGTACAAGCTTACAGAAAAAAAGGCTGAACTTTTCACGACCCCCCCCCCCTCTCAAAAGTGGTATCAGGCAACAGACACAATATAAATTTTTCAATAATAAAAATAATGTTAAATCTGATTGCATTCATGTACATACAATAAACAAAATCAGAACAATAAATCTTACATTAAATATATTAATTATAATTAAAATAATTGTAAGTGCTTAAAAAACAGACAAAATTATTACATATACTTGAAAATAAGTTTATTCTATAGAAGCATTGTTTGCTGGGGCAATTGATTAGCAAAATAATGCAGTTCAAGCTCATTAGGAAAATGCAGTTGAAGTGCTATTTCTTTTTCATTTTCTCCAAGTTTGAATTTAACATTTCTTGAAAGCCAATCACATAGAAATTGCTAATAATATATTGCATAAATTCAGGCTGACCGTGACCCCCTCCCCCTCTCCTTACACATATCCAAAAAGTTTTAATGCAGATTTGCATTGATCCCAAGAATAATAATTTTCAAGTTTAAAAAGGCTGAATTCAGCCTTAAGGCTGAAAAGTAACATGTCTGTATTTATCTTATTCTAATCTATTAATTTATTTTATTAGGGTCAATTTTGTAGTTAATTTATTTTATTAGGGTCAGTTTTTTCATGCTACTATTTCCAATGCAACAACGCTCAAAATGCATATTTATACGGAAAATTTTCAATTTTGCTATGTTGATAAAATCTTAAATTACGAATAACTAACGAAAATTTCCTATTAGAATATTTGTAGTTAATCATGTTTAAATAAGTATCAGAAATGTTATTTTGAAATTGTTTGAAATATTTATGATCCTCAAAATAGACGTTCATGCACAATTTTGTCCTATTCTGCCATGTTAAGCAAATTGTTAATTCCTAATAACTTATGAATTTTTTAAATTAGGAAATTCATAATCTATGATATTCATGCCAGTATCCTAAATATTTCAAATGTGGTCTAACATCTTTACGATGAAAATATCCCACAAGATGGATGTTTATGTGAAATTTTGCCCCATTCTGCCATGTAAGAAATTCGTAAATTTCCAATAACTTGCGAAATTTTCAAAGCAGCATGATTATAGTTAATGATGTTCATTCCTGCATCAAAACTGATATTTTAAAACTGGTCTTATATTTTTCAGTAAACATTTCCCATTTAATGCACGTTTAAGTGATATTTTGCCCTACTCGCCCATGTTAAGAAAATCTTAATTTTCCAATAACTTATGAAGTTTTTTAATTCGAATGTTGAAAATGAATAGGGTTCTTGTCAGTGTCATAAATAATATTTTTAAACTGGTCTGACCTCTCTGCGTTCATTTGTCCATGAGATATCATGTACACTGACTAACATACTAATGGACTAACAGACATCCTACAGATGGACACCATACCTATCTTGATATTTTTGGATACCTCACATCCAGAAATGTGTAAAAAAAGGAAAAAAACAGAGGTCGAAAATTTTCACGATTACCTGTTCCCCAGAGAACTAATAAGTACTTAAATTTCTTTTTTTATGTTTAGTTTTCAACAATTAAATTTTATGATCAGTAATAATATACTAAACTTCTTATGACATTACTGAAGTCTTTGAAAAAGTGATGATGATGCTTAAGAAAAGCGCATCCATATTAAATTTAAATTTTTAACTCTGATATGTTATAATTTTATATGATGAAATAGCTGCATGAAGGAAGTTGCTTATTAATACAAACATGGTTTGAATTTTCAATTGATTAAGTCATACACTGCATAAAAAAAGTAGATGGACACTTCTTTACAATTTTTTAAAACCCCGTCTTTGTTTAATAGGAAATGTCAATTAAAATTCTTTAACATGTTTATACTTATCAATCTTCATATTTTTGACAGACAAATAAAAATATTCAATTATTTATAATTTTAATGTAGGGAAATGCAGAAAAGATAAAATATATACATTTGCACAATATTTTTTACTTTCCGAACACTATAGTGAGGAAAGTATTGTAATCATGTCAAAAATCCGAATTGGAGATTTTGATGTTTCTATACGTTTCGTGGTCCCCTGAGTCCGTTTCCACTATTTTTGAGATGATGTATGTATGTGTGTGTGTATGTCTGTGAGTGAACACGCTAGCGTCTAAACGCTTTGTTCGAATAAGATGAAAGTTGGTACGTATATTGTAAGTCACCATAGTACGAACCCTATAGAATTTGGTCAATGTAGCACTTATAGTTTTTTTACAGGGACACAAAGAAAAATTCTTTATCATTATGGCCTATGGGACCAAAATCTTAAAAGTGCGATAGCATCTAAACACCTTATTCAATTGAGCAAAAACTTTATACACATATTATAGGTCACAGATACTCAATCTGTATAGATTTTGGAGAATCTAGTACTTATAGTTTTTTTACAGGGACACAAAGAAAAATTCTTTATCATTATGGCCTATGGGGCCAAATCTTTAAAAGTGTGATAGCGTCTAAACGCCTTATTAATCTGAGCAAAAAATTTGTACACATGTTATAGGTCACATTTGCACCAACTGTATACATTTTGGTGAATCTAGCACTTACAGTTTTTTTACAGGGACACAAAGAAAATTTCTTTATCATTATGGCCTATGTGACCAAATTTTTAAAAGTGCGATAGCATCTAAACGCCTTATTCAATTGAGCTGAAAATTTGTATGAATATTATAAATCACTGTTGCTATATACTATAAGCATTAATAAGCACTATAAGCATGCTTATAGTATAACTATAAGCATTTTGGTGAATCTAGCATTTATAGATTTTTACAGGGACACAACGAAAAATTCTTTATCATTATGATCTAAGGGCTCAAAGTTCAGTAGCGTTAAATAAAACCTCGTGTGATATATGGAGAAAAATACTCAAACACTCTGTTATGGTTTTCTCTCTTTTGTTTGTTTAGCAACTCCTCTTTCTTTATTTTATCTACAAAACTGTTAGTTACTCAATGTTCGGAAAGTCGAGTGAAGTCACTCCAGATTTTTTTTTTTTTTTTTAAGTAGACGGACACTGGTCAAAAACTGCAATTATCTAAGTGGGTGTTTCTTGCGGAATACCAGTTTTGCATGGACATGTACATTTGGCATTTTGCCAATTGCTAACGTGCTTGACAAGATGGTTTTACGTAATTAAATTTCTTGGAGATGAATGCGCCATGCCACGAGGAATTCCTCCAACTTATTACCAGAAAGGACAGATTATAGAGCTGAAAAATGTTAATAAAGGAGTCAGAGAAATTAGTAGGCTACTTCTAATAAGCAAAAGTAGCATCAGCGATTTTCTACGTGCTCCTGTAGCCCATGGTGTAAAGAAAAAGAGTGGTCGGCCAAAGAAACTTTCGCTTAGAGGCCAAAGAAAATTTTTTGTTGAGCTGAAAAAAAAACTGAAGCATCAATTCCCAGAGTTCGAATAAGCACAGGAATTACTAACATAACTTCTCAGACAATTTATAACTACATTAAGCACTCAGAGCTCTTTCAATATAAGAAAAAACATCATCCATGCTGGAAGGATCACCACGTGACAGAACGCCTACAGTGGGCTCAAAACCATATGTCTTGGACTAAAGAATGGATATCTGTAGTTTTTTCAGATAAAAAAAAAAAATTAATTTAGATGGCCCACATGGATATCAATATTATTGGCACAGTTTGGAGAAAGAAGACGAAGTGTACTCTACTCGGCAAGTTGGTGGTGCTGGTGTGGCTAGCTGTTGGCTATGGTGGAAGGAAAAATTTAGCGTTCCTAAGTAAGAAGCAGACTTACAAAGATTATCTTGAAACACTAAGCAGTGAGCTTTTGCCATTTGCGTGTGATCGTGGAGGAGAAAACTGGATTTTCCAACAAGATGGAGCACCAATACACACCGCTAACAACATTAAAAAATGGTTTCATAAGAACAACTCCAATGTTTTACCCTGGCCAGACAAGAGTCCGGATATGCATCCTGTAGAAAACATTTGGGCTATACTTGTTCATAAAATTTATGAGGGTGGACGCCAGTATGAATCAATTCACCAGCTCAAAGAAGCTCTTACAAACATTTGGGAAATTTTCTGTCAAAAAAAGATTCAGAATCTCATTGATTCGATGTCTAACATAGTATACGAACATATAAGCAAATGGGAGACGAACCCCTTACTGAAAACATTTTATTTTAGAGATACAAGATATGTCCGTCTACTTTCTTTTAAGAAAAATTACAGTGCAAATAATATGCACCATTTTTGTTTCCTGAATTTTTCCACTACATAATTCAAAAGGATTGAATCTATATCCAAAAAATAATAATATATGATGTCTCAAGAATATAATTATATTAGAGAAATTAACCTCATATCTCTAATTAAAGAAATAAACGGCTTTAAAGTATTACAAGTAAGTGTCCGTCTTCTTTTTTTATGCAGTGTATGTTCTTAACTTGCTGCGATGAAAAATTATAAAAAAAAAAAAAAAAAAGAATCTGATATATTCAGTCCAATTATGAATTTGATTCTTAAAATCAAAACTCACATCTGGATTAATTCATGGTTTTACTGTAACTATTCAAACAGCACTAAGAGAATAGAAATTGAAGTATTAAAAAAAGCCCTAGGCGATTGCTTAGGTTTATATGTTTTTAGTTCCTCAACATACTATAGGTATGGGAAACTTAGGTAATCATGAAAATTTTCGACCTCGGTTTTTTGACTTTTTTACATGTTTTCAGGTGTGAGGAATACAAAAATGACAAAATTTGTATGGTGCCTCTCTGTAGGGTGACTGCTAGTGTGTTAGTCTGTTAGTTTGTTAGTCTGTGTACACGATATCTCAAGAACAAATTGTTGCAGAGAGGTCAAATCAGTTTTAAAATATTACTTTCGACACGGGCAAGAACCCTATTCATCTGCAACATTAGAATTTAAAAACTTCGTAAGTTATTAGAAATTTACGATTTTCTTAACATGGGAGAATAGGACAAAAATTCACTTAAACGTGCATTAAATGGAAACTTTTTACTGTAAAAATGTCAGACCAGTTTTAAAATATCAGTTTTGATGCTGGAATGAACATCAGTAACTATAAATATGCTACTTTGAAAATTTCGCAAGTTATTGGAAATTTATGAATTTTTTAACATGGCAGAATAGAGCAAAATTTCACTTAAACGTCAATCTTGAGGGATATTTACATCATAAAGATGTCAAACCACTTTCGAAATATTATTTAGGATAGTGGCATAAATATCATAGACTATGATTTTTCCAGTTTAAAAAATTCGTAAGTTATTTGGAATTTACGATTTACTTAACATGTCAGAATAAGGCAAAATTGAGCATAAACTTCCATTTTGAGGATCATAAATACATTAGGCAATTTCAAAATTACATTTATGATATTTGTTTGAACATGATTGAATACAAATATTCTAATAGGAAAATTTCGTAAATTATTCGTAATTTACGATTTTATCAACATAGCAAAATTGTAAATTTTTCATATAAATATGAATTTTGAGGATTATTGCATTGGAAATAGTAGCATGAAAACTAAACAACGGAATTGACCCTGATAAAATAAATTAATAGATTAGAATAAGATAAATATATCGAAGTGAACGGTGGATAGCCTATTAGGCGGGGATTTCATTCTGTCACTGTATCAAGCTTTGGTCAAATTCATTTCTTTTAACATGATTATAATATGTCTCGCACTAGAAATTTATGAGAACGTAAGTATCATGGGGAACTGAGCAGAGTCCACCTATGCCAACTAGTTATTACACATGGATGTTCCAGATCCAAAAATGTATGTGGGTGTCTAACCCACACTATCCTGCAGCCTGGGTCGGAAAGGGTTATAAAAAATTAATGTGAATTGAAAATTAAAATTTATGAAACAATAAGTACGATTGAAATATGAATGCAACTGAAAATAAAATACTTAGCATTGATAGAAGCATTGATGAAAATAAAATACTTAGCTTAGAAGTGATAAAGATTCAATTCCCCGAAACGACTAGCATTTATAAAATCTCTTTCAGAAATTAAAATAATGAAGAATGCTGCTATATAGGGCATAGGTGTAACTGTGTAACCAAAAGAAAGTTAAAAACTCATTTAAAGGAACATCAAAACATTGTAAAATACGATAAAAACACCACAGCTTCCGCTAGAAATTATCATGAAAACAATATCGACATCAATTTCAATAACGTCATCAAAATCACGAATTACAACCCGACCTATGCGTTTTTTAGAGAAACTATAGAAATAGCTCATAACCGTAGTGCCATAAATAACCACGAGTCAGCTAGAATTTGACGTAATGTGGCACCACCTATTTGAAAGTGCAGATCAAGAACAAGGTAGTCACTGTCTACTGCAGCAAGAGGCACTGAAGAAGCAGAGGGCCCTGCAATGAAAAGCTCTTGACAATGGAATGGAAGCAGATAAACAGGTTTCTATTTTATTAAATATTCTATTTTTTATTCAAATATTTGTGGGAAAAAAGCTATGAAAACACAAATATTGAGAGTCATCATTTATGTAGTATATTTGGATTTTGAATGATAGAATTATAAAGCAAAAATATTTTAAAGAATATCAGAATTTTTAATTTGCTTCATGGAAGTGATTTTGAGCACTAGTATAGCAGTGATACAGAAAATGTTCGAACACATGTAACATGAGAATACAGCTGTTGTTTAATTGTTTAACATTAGAATTGATTTGTTACTTTTCTTTTCTTTTGAGAAAATAAATATTCAACATTTCTCTCAAAACCTTGCTCGTGTGTTTAAACATATTCTGCACTTCTATAGTACTATAATGCCATTATCTGTTATTCCCTTTCTAAATCACATTTATCAATCAATTACTGCTAGGGCTTTTAGCTAAAATGCAGGGGTGATTGTGACTCAAAGGTAAAAACCCTGAAAATTAGAACCTCAAATTAGAAAAAACCAAAAATATCAAATAATACTCAAACTATTTAGACCAGAAGCCCTCAATCTTTTTTCATTTCCTTCCCATATCACCTGGATAACAAATGAACAACCAATAAAAGCAAAAAATAACTTTATAGGAAATATGAAAATACAGATGGGTTAGAGTAAAAACCCTGAAATCAGGGGTAAACCCTGAACACAAACACCCCTGAATGCTAAAAGAAACTTTTTTTGTTAGGACAAACCCAGATTATAATAAAATAATGATGAATATAATTGTTTGTATACAACATCTAAAGTAAGAAACTAGACAAAGAAACAATTGTAAATATAAAGTCACTTTTTATTAAAAATATACAAAAATATGGAATCATGTTATATGAAGATCAGTGTCCAAAATAAAATTTTGTAACAATTCAGCTGAAAATGACACCATATAAAACTTTATATGTCCATACTGCTGTACACAATGAGCATCTTAAACAACACATCTAGACAAAATCAGTTTCAAATGAACATAAGAGATATATAAAAATATACAGTAATACAAATTCCTCTACAAAAATATTTATTGATAAAATTAAAAAAATAATAATAATAATGTGCAGTGGATTATGATTCAGATGCATAATTGAGGGCAGATGGATCAAAATCTGAAAAATATTCATGATCAAGAGCTTCTAAAGCAGATATGCGATCACCAGGATTGTAAATCAACATTTCCTAGGGAAAAAAGAAAAGAAAATTAAATATCAAAAAGCATATTAGTAAAATTACTACATAAAATTAGGTCACTAAATATTATAAATTAGCAGACTTGCACGGCTTTTCCTTTGTTCAATATATGAGGTTTTAAAAATGTTAACATGGGTGCACGTTTTCATTTCAAGAAATTTAAAATTCTTTATGTACACATCAAGTGTTTTCCTGTTAGAACTACTCAGTATTCATATTTTGTGAATCAGTAGAGCACTTATAAATAACAAATATATATATGATACTTTTTTTTTTTTTTTTAATGACACTATAATAACTTAAAATATCAGTGTTTAGAAGAATTATTTCAGACAAACAAATTTGAAAAAAATTTTTAGTATCTAAGTATTTTGTTCCATTAGATTTTTCAGTATTTAAAAAACTTTTACCATTCATTTTCAGAGTGGCTACAGAGATTCAGAAAAAAAGTTCCCTGATTTCTCCATGATTTCCATGATTAATTTTGACAAATTTCCATGATTTCCATTACCTATTATATGCATTCTAAAATTTCGTGCACATCACACTCTTGTGTAACATGCTCACTAAACCACTGAAATTAAAAAAAATATAGCGATGGCCAAAAATATCTCAATCTTTTTACTTTTTCTTTGTTCACTTACAAAAATGAAAATAAAATGAAAAATTCAAAATTTTGGAGAAATTAACAAAATTTTAAAAATATGACTCATTTTAATTGCACAACCTATTAACATCAAGACATAAAAATAGTTATTTATATATTTTTTTAATGTTAACTTGGTGAGATTCAACTAGAAAGCAGCCAATCATGTGCAATCAAGCTTAAAACAGGTTTCCCACTCTTAAAAAAGAAAAAAATTCAAGGACTTTTCAAGACCTATTTGAAAATTTTCAAGGACTAGGGGAAAATTGCAGAATGCTAGGCATATACACAAAACTTTAGTAACTACTTTCATTAGTAATATTTTTTTTTTTTTTTTTTTTTTTTTTATATAATTAGAATAACTTTGCCTATTTTCACAATACATTTTTGATGGATTGACCAAATTAACTTTTACAAGAGTCAAGATTTGGAATCATTATGATTATTCCAAAGTTTTTAGGTTTGAGTCCTGGTCTAATCACTTTCTGCTCAAAATTAATGACTAGCCCATCAAAAAGGTATAAGAGTAGCAAAAAAAAAATTAAAAAAAAAAAAAATAGCCTTGACAGAGTTCGCGCTAAGCCCGTCTATTGGAGTGGAAAATTCAAGGACATTCACAAAATTCTAGTACTTTCAAGGGCCCTTGAAAAAGAAAATGAAATTCAAGTACCGTGGGAACCCTGTAAAATAACACCAGTTTGGTGATCTTTCAATCATGCTTGCTAGGCAAAAATGAAAATTTCCATGATTTTTGGGTGTTTTTACGAAATTCTCTGATTTTTTCCCTGATATTTCCAGACTAAAAGTACCCTGATTTTTCCATGATTTCCCTGATTGTCGCCACCCTGCTAACATTAGAACTTTTTTGGATTTCCTGACTTTTCCATGATTATTTTTCATCATTTTCTCTGACTAATAGAGCTTATTTCTTACAAAAATTTCACAAAATTAGCAAACAAATCAGCAATTTACAATAACGAGCTTTCAAGTATGGCTTATTTCCACAAAATTTGTCAAAATTCCCTGTCTTTTCCAGACTCATTTAAATTTCCTGAATTTTCCATATTCCCTGACTAGTGGCAACCCTGATTTTTCATTACCTCATAAACAACTGCTAATAGTCATATTCTATTATTGGCTCATAATGATAATTTATTAAATTTAGTTTGGAAATTTAATTTACGGAAGAAAAATTTTCTTATGCCACATAATTAACTATAAGAGTGAAACTTCAGTAAATGTAAACCTATTGTAGGGCCATCTCTCTTTGGGGTCACTTTTTCAGTCTTAATTTTTTTTTTTTTTTTTTATAAGGCTTAATACCAATTTATCTCTATTAAAGACCCATGCAGAGATGCCAACTTCTAATGACAAAAAAGCAGGAGATTTTTTAACAGAAATCACGAGACTTTTTCCAACAAGAAAGTTTGTAAGAAAAATTAGTAAAATAATGCAAATTTAATTTTAAGTAAAGGTTTATAAGCTTAGGAAGTATTTACAAAGCATCAGTATTAAAATTAAATGAATAATATATATTTCTTGCAGAAAAACAAACTATTTAAAAAAAAAAAAAAAACCCTCAGACATACAGTTGTTTAAAATTTAAGTCAAAATAGACAGATTTGATCATTCTGCTCCTAATATAAAACAATAAGAATCTTAATTATCTTTGTAAAAGAAAAGGTAATAAAGAAATGAAAATATCAGCTATATTCTAATGAAATTTGAATTCTTTAAGTTTTCAATAGTTATGGTATTAAAAAAAAAAAAAAAAATCTTTTGATAAGACATTTTTCATTATGCAAAAATGAAAGTTAAAAATTTATTCTTAGCAAAAATTAGTTTCAAAGCATTGTATAGTAATTCACATACAAACTGAACTTGATAAAATTGCAAGGCAAGATAAATTTCAATTTTCTTTCAAATTTTTTTTACCCAATCCCACAAATTTTAAGCATAAATTATGCTAAGTGGGATAGATAAAAATTACATCAGAAAAACAGGAGAAATGAGTGGAAAATCAGGAGCATAGAAAAACAAGCAAAAAGCAGGAGACTTGGCATGTCTGCCCATGTACAACTACATGCCTCTGTTAGGGGGGCACACCTTGTGAGAGCGAATATATATTTTCTTTTCTCTTGACTGGAACTGATCACTGTGTAACATACATTAATGAGGTTAATCTCCATGTGCAATGCATAATAATAGTCTATGTAGAGAGAAAAAGATGTGAATGATAAGACTTCATATTTCTGAATGTGCATACATAGAAAATCCAGTTTTGAAAAAAGAATTTTGTGCCATATGACCCATTGTCTAGTTCAGAGGAAGTTAACATTTTAATACTTACGTTCTGCAACCTAAGTATGTATACATACTTTTGTATTTTTATTTGTAGTAAAATTTTCGCGTACCAGTGACTTATAAAGTAAGGAAGTTACTTTATAAAATTTACAAAACTGAGTTATAGAAAGTTAAAGTTTGTAATAAAAAAGCATTTTACCCAGTGTTAGAAATAAGAATTTTGAAACTAGGCGTCAAAATGACGCCTGGATTAAATTTTTTGGGCGTCAAAATGAAAAATCTAAGTGCCATCTATAATTAAATATGTAAGAAATAATAATAAAGCATCAACTTGTAAATAATATATGCAAGATTATATAAAAAATATTTATGTAATGATCGTAATTACATTGACAATATTAAACGTACATATTTGAAATCACAAATTAATTCTTCATTCAGAAGATACATCATTCCACTACAGTTTAATAGAATTTTCTGGGCAGAAATGTTCCAATTTAGGGCCTTTTATCTTAATCATTTACAAATCATCAACTACTTTCATAGAGATATGATTTCTTAAATCAGTTTTTATTAGGTTCAGCTGACTGAAATAGACTTGTTTACAGTCTGGTGGGATTGGGAAAATTATTAGATATGATGAGAGGTAAAAATCCAGGCGTCAAATATGGCACCTATGATTGGAATTCTAGGCGTCAAACTGAAAAAACTGGTCGCAAAATACGACTAACGACTGCTTATTTCTAACCCTGATTTTACCCTATCAATGATTTTAAAAAATCAAACTGAACAAAAACAAAATAATAAAAATAAAGAGCTTCTGTATGGGACAAAACCCTTACCACTCATTATTAAAGGCAAAACATCTACTAGTGAACAAAAGAGACTGAGTTGACTATTACTGGTCTAGCTAATAAATTAAAATGCAAGAATCCATAACAGGTAAAACTGACTTTGTTTAAGAGGCAAAGTATTGAATCTAGCTAAGGTTAAAAATTAAATGTTAAACTGGTTCTTGTTCTTCCTGCCAGGAGACATGGAAGCCAGTGGAAATTTACAGATTAATAGCAAATTCTTTTCCACTCAGTAACGGATCCATTCATAAAAATGATCTTTCCACAAAAATTCATCTAATAAAAATGATTTTTAAAAATTCCTTTTCCCATTTATAGTATTAGTCAAAGGATTGTCTATACATGGGATCAATGATGCACTATTAATTTGATATTGTCATATAGAGTGACTTTAAAAATAAATGGAAATTTTTCCAATTTTTTTTTTCCCTCCACAAAAATCAATAGAAGTTCCCAATAGTATTTCTTCATAAAAGTGAACTTTAAAAATTGAAACCTAGACTGTCCTCTGTCACAGCAAACACTACAAAGTCCTAATTTTTCATTATTATTATTATTTTTTTTAATACCTACAAATTACCATTATTGAATAGAGCAGAGATATTTCAAAGTTTTCTGCAAATAAAAAGTAAAGATAGTGATTCCATTTCACCTCAGGCAGGGCATGTCCGGTCACCATCACAGATTATTAAAAAAAAAAAAAAAAAAAAAAAAAAAACTTTGTTTACAGTAAAACAGCCTAAAATTGAGTTTTCAGAAAATATTAAAATAAAATTTGCTGTTAAGTTAGCATAAAAGGTCTTCAGATTCCCAACTTTTATTTTAGTTTCAAATAAAATTTTTATTAGAAAAAAAAAAAAATTCCGAAAATTGGTAAAAATCCCCCCCCCCCCAACAAAATGTTTCCCCCCCCCCCTTAATTCATAGGGCAAACATATTTTTCAAAATTAAACAAAATTTAAATTCCGTTTAAGAGCTACTTGTAAAAAAAAAAAAAAAAAAAAAAAGATTGAAAAAGTTAAATATTTTTTAAATTCATTTAAAAATGAAGATTTTTTTCAAATTTCTGAAAAAAAAAAAAAAAAAAAAGCTCAAATTTAGGCTAAGTTGTACTGTGCTGTAAACAGAGAAAAAAAAAATTTCGAGAAAAATTATTGTAGGATATTTCGTATTTCACTTGGTTCTTAATACTTTTTTTTTTAAATAATCTGTGACAGTCATGACACATTTTGTTACTGCCTGCCTGAATTGAGATGGAATGACTCAGATGCTGATTATTATTATTATTTTAATTAAAAATAATTAAGATGTCTTGTAAAATACATACAATACTATTAAAGCAAAAAAGTGGTAACAAATAACATATACAGTACCTGTAAGAGATTTAGGCCATCAGTTCCTAATCTTGTGCAAAGAACAGGCAATGAATTATTCTTCCAGTTGGGAAAAGTTACCTTAAAGTCTGGTAATTCAGATACTCCAGGCCAAACTTCTTCAGTAGGTGTTCCTAAAGTTCTAGAATATTAAAATTGCAAAATGTTACTTGAAATTAAACAAATCACAATTAAAAATATAATTGCATAATTTTTATAATTAAAATTCCTCCTAAACTAGATGCCTGTCATGTGGCTCAAAAACCTGGCAACAGTTATAGCGGTAGACAGCGCTACCTGGTACAGATTGTGCAACTTTTTTATTCAACACCCACCAAAATTTTTTTAAAGTGGGATATGATATATATAAAAGGCGAATAGAATCGAAGAAACGTCAATTATATATATCACTTCTTAAAATTATTGGTGACAGTTGAATAAAAAAGTTGTGCAATCTGTACCAGGTGGTGCTATCTACCGATTGAACTGTTGCCAAATTTCCGACTCATGAGGCAGGCATCTAGTTTAGGAGGTTATGATTCTATATATACAGATAAACTGAAGATTACTACTCTCAAATAACCAGATGGCTAGGGAATAGCATATTTCAAATAACCAAAAATAAGAAACCATCAACACATGTGAACTAAAAAAAAAAAAAATTATATATATATATATATATATAATTATTATACAATACAATATCAAATAGTTAAATTAATACTAATGAAAAAGAACGAACGTAAACTTTAATACTCGTTGTGTTCTACAATTAATTTAGGAGGTGGGGGGCTTACTATTTTGTGGCTATTTAAAAAAAAATATATATATATATACAAACCCACACAGTGCAATTTATTAAAATTATTTACCAAAAGTTTCTTTCAATGATGAATACAGATGATTTAAATAATAATAATAATAAATATTTTAATTTATTAAGCATATTTAGACTCTAAAGAAATATTTAAAATCATTTTTATTTATTTATTTTTTAAATGTTCACTAGGCTGAAAGGAAACATGTTCAAAGAGTAAAAAAAAAAAAAAAAAAGAACTCAATAAACATAATTTTTGAATGAGATATCCTTACTAAACAAAGCAACAAAAATTCTATAAGATAACATGGAAAGGAAGAAGGGGGGAATCTGACTCATGTGCAGTCTCTAGAGGGAACAATAGTCAGATTCTCCCTTCCCGTGTAATCCAATGCAGGGGTGATTGTGGATTAAACTTAAAAACCTTGAACATAAACACCTCCTGCCAAAGGAATTTATGTGGCTTCCCATTATAAGGATATAACATTAAAAAATGAAGTTCTTTGAATTACACCTTTTGAGCATGTCACCTTTTAGCTAAAAGGTTTATACAAAGCAGCAAAAATGCTACTGGATTACATGAGATGGGAGAAAGAATGAATGTCATTACTATCTTAAGGCAATGTATATATCGTAGATTTTATAATAATTTCTGATCCTAATGAATTTCCATTCTAAAAATTTCAGAGAAATTTATAAAGTTACAATGTTACAAAACACAAATACTTTTTTTTTTTTTTAATAATATCAAATTTAAATTTTTATAAATAAAATTTATTATTATTGTTATTTGAATAAGTGTGATTATATTTGCATGTGAAATTTTATTTATATCTGACTATGCATTAGTATTGAATGCTAAATAAGTAAAATAATAATAATAATTAAAAAAAAATTGGCTCTTGTATTACCGAAGTACAATATATATGATAATTATAATAAATTTTTATATGTACAATATATTTACATTTTTGTCATAACTTCTGATACCATTGAGATATCACTCTAGAAGTTCAGGACTACATAGCTTTTTGTATCATAGAACCATTTTTTCCTTAAATGAATTTTTTTTTTTTAAATTCTGAAATTTATTTTAAAAAATTTTTCTTTTAAGTTGCATGGTAATGTTGCAAATCAGATTAAATCGTATGAAACTCTCTTTAAAATGAAGGGCAGAAACTTCTCTATTCTAATTGCAGAAAGTTTCTTTGTAATCTGAAGTGGTCAGTATAAAAACTGATTTTTTTTTTTTTTTTTTCCGCCATGTAACGACTCTGATGAAGAAACCTTTACTTTGCAGATTTATTTATTTTCATTCACTTTATTTCTTTTATGCAGCGTTTTTACTATTGCAAAATTTACCCAGAACGTTTTGCGATGAAAATACGAAGTCATTAATTATTTATTTCAAGCTCTTGAAAATAGTAACGTGTTCGGCGAATTGGACACTTCTTCCCTACCATCCCCTCTCCTTTAAAACCAAAACTGCTAGGAATATTAATTTAAGCGACCCGCGGGAACCGTCTGCAACGCGCACTTTTATTATTATTTATTATTAAAGAATTACGCTCTCAATTTTATTAATGAAAATAGAAAATAAAAAGCGTAAAGCTACAGAAAGCGGAGATAGAAAATGTAAAAAAGATGAAAGAAAAAGATTTCTTTAGCGTTTTGGGAAAAAAAAAAAAAAAAAGTTCTATAAACTTAAATCTTAATTCTAAAATTAACTACAGATCATATGCTGAAAAGAAAAACAAAAGACTCTCCGGAAAAATGACGGGCGATTTCTAAGCACAGCGTGAACGATAAACCAATCAGAATGCTCCGTTTTTTCTCCCTTTTGCCAGAGGGAGAAACTGCCGGCTGCGCCGCGGAGCATCGTATCGACGCATTGTGATTTGTGATTGTTTACAAAATTTGACTCTACGGAAACGGCGCGATGGGAGCGTTGTGGATTAGGTGAATTGTTTCCATTTATTAATTAAATGGCACCACCTAAAAGAAGCAGCACTTTAAAAATTATGTCTGCCGTCAAAAAAGCTCGTAAAGTTATAAATTTGGAAACCAAATTAGACATCATAAGAAGATCAGAACGTGGCTTCTCAGGTGCTGCTATAGCAAGAGCATTAGGGCTACGGGATTCAACTGTACGAACTATATTAAAGAACGGCGACAGAATTAAAAAAATATCAGCCGAAAGAATGCAACAAAGGAACAATAACGAGCCGCGCAAAATACAAATTTTAACTATTAGACAACGTCCGATAATATCTAAATCAGTTTCCCTTGAAATAGAAAATGCACTTACATCTTGGTACACAAAAGAAGTAAACAGCGGTAATCAAATAGATTTTGAAGCCTTTAAAACTAAAGCTTTAGCAATCTATAAAGATCTGACTAAAGATTATATAAACGCAGGTATGTATGCAGTAAATCGGGAAGTGTTTGAGTTTTGTAAACGGCGCTTCAGTACAGTATCAGATACAAGCAGTGAAGCAGCCAGTGCTGATACTGAAGAAATAAATTCAGCTGCTAGCAATTTTTGTGAAGTGATCAGCGACCATGATGTCTATGACATACAAACTGCAAATGCTTTTTCACAAAGTTTTCATGATATTGTTGAAGATGGAGGTTATTCACCATTACAAGTATTTAGTGTAAGAGAGATTCATCTGTTTTGGAAACGTTTGCCTGTAAAAGAAATCACATCTAAATTGAATGCAAATGACAGTATTGATCATGTGACTCTACTATTAGGATGTAATGCCTCAGGAGATTTCAAGTTAAAACCCTTATTAGTTAACTTTATCGAAAATCCTAAAGCTCTAAATGGTTATCCAAAAGATAAATTACCAGTTATCTGGAAAACTAACAAAAAAGCAAGCATTACTCAACTCATATTTTGTGACTGGTTTACTAGTTATTTTTGCCCTGCTGTTGAAAATTACTGTATGCAAAATAACTTGGACAACAAAGCACTTCTAGTTGTAAACAGTTCACCAGGATATCCTAGTTCACTTGCTGATCTCAGTACTAACGTGAAAGTTGTCTTTTTACCTCCAAAAGCAGCCTCAATCCTACAACCTTTAGATGAAAACTTTATCAAAATATTTAAAGCCAATTATCACTATAAAGCATTATCTAAAGCACTGTCAGAAAATGAAAATGCTAAGCTGAAAGATATATGTTTCGAAGAGTTTTGGAAATCATATGACATTCGAAAAGCAATCAACAACATCAAAGAAGCATTTTATGACATGACTCCTACAACAATGAACAAAATGTGGCGGCAGCTTTTCCCTAATTATGTAACAGATTTTTCAGGATTTGATGAAGAAATTGATAACATGCATGGACGTATCGCTAAAATTGCAAAAGGACTTAATTTAGAGGATGTAACTAAGGACTATTTTTTAGAAGAATTGGAATTTAGCACCGACAAGATAAGTAGTGAACAAAGGCTCCAATTAATAAATCATAAAGTCACTGAAGATTTAGAAAATAATGAGGATGTAATTCAAGTTAAGACATTTTCAGTATCAAAACTGGGTGATGCCATTAATAACTTTGAAAATGCCATGGCTATAATTAGTGAAAATGATCCTGACTCGGAACGAAGTTCAAATGTTTGTTACATAGTAAATAAGGCCATAGATATCTATAGACAGCTATACAGAGAAAGAAAGAAAGCCCCAGAATTATTAATAAATCAACAAGAATGCTCAGTTGCACTTGATGTGCAATCTACAAATTCAAATGAACCTCAGCCATCTAACATTCCCGTAGACATTAAATTAGAATTTTCTCCAGCTCCAAGTGTATGTAGTGATACTTAAATAATGACATTCATTTCCTTTCAGATTTTATTATTTATTTCCATTTCACATCATGTCATAATAAACTGCTAAAAAGAACAAAAACTTAACGTAATATCAAAGTAGAAGAAAAAAAGTAATAGAAAATCCTGTCATACACTTCTAAATAGTCTTAATTTGGGATTTTAGTATTTTTTTTTTCTGAAAATAGTTTTTGTGAATGTCTATTTACAAGTTTCAAATTTTAAAATCCTTAAGAAATGGTTGTTTAAATAAGTACTATTTTCATATGTAAATATAAACAAACTTCATGGAATAATTTAAAATGTTGACATCAGTCAGGAAATCTGCCAAAAAATTACAATTTATAGATATAATGTATAAAAATCAGAAAATATAATCTAATGTCAATAATCATACATTGTTCGTATTATGATAATAAAATAAGTAAAAAAATTTTATCTTTAAAGGTTGTTTTCAGTATTTTTGTATCCATTCATTAATAGCTAACATATTAATTTATTGAGTTAGGCTAAGCTTTATTATAGAGCACCCATTGGCAATCTGTGACGCGGTGATGTGATTCAGTGTATTGACACTTTACTAATAACCTTTTTGTATCGGAACTTTGTTTTTGTGTCAGACACTTGTGCATTTAATGTAATATGGCTCAGCTGAAAGATTTTTTTTTTTTTTAAATGCCCTTTCAGATTTAAAAATTTAATTTTTTTTCTTTCTTTTTTTTAAGAAAACTTTAGTTTCCTTAGTTTATTAGCAGACATTATCAGTTGTTTATTATATTTTAGTTTAATATAATAAACAACTAATTAACTAGTTTAATTTAACATAAGTGCTTTATTATATTTCTATTTTATATTTTAATTTGTTGTTTATTTTCATTAACATAAAAATTGCAGTTTGTATGTCATTACAATATAAAAAATTAGTTTTCAATAAATCACTAAAATCTGGAAAATTCAAAAATTTGGAGTCACCGTGGTCCCACCAATTCCAGATTTTCGAGATTCAACTGTAATTATAATACAATTTAACATGTAGAGTAACTTTAAGTTTTTAGTAACAACTTCTGATCCCCTCTAAAAGTTTCAGGTTATATAGCTTTTAGTATAACCAAAAACATAGTGATTTTTGAAAAATAAATATCTTCAAGAAATTTTCAAATTTTTACCTAACATAATGATGTTGCATATGAAATTAAACTTTGAGAAATACTCTTTAAAACGAGGGGGTCATAAACTTCTCTATCCCTTATAGAAATTGAGAAATTTGAGATTAAAAATGCTTACACAAGCTAAAAAATGCTGATTTTTTGAAATAAAAAAAATTAATTTAAAAAACTAGGGGGCTCTGCCACCTGCTCGCTCCGCTCACCAACCTCCGAGGAAGACTTCGCATACCCCCCCGACTCGCTTTACTTATTAACCCCTACGGCGCTTTGCCTGTCATTCGCTTCTTTACCTTTCACTGAATAGGAAAATTAATACTGCATAAAACAAGAAAAAGAAAAAAAAAATACATATATGGAAATACCCATTTTAATGTCAAATTGAAATACATACTATTGAATACCATTTTTTAAATGAAATAATATGCTAAAAATCAGTAATATTTCTTCAGAAAAGAAAGAAATTCGTAATATCTAGACCATTTTGTGTTACAGATATAGTATCTGAACCCCTTGGCGACAATTAAGTTTTTGTCACTATTTGGTGATGGATTTTTTGGCAGAATTGCTTGTTAAAAAATAAATAAATAAATAAAAATAATTTTCTTTTTTCTTTCAATAAAAAAAAGAAAAAAAGATTTTGATGAAATTTTGGCAAAAGCAAAATTTAGTTTAGTATGGAGGACTATTAGTTATTTATTTTTTTTCCCAAATTATATCATTGCTTTGAAATTATTCAATTATATTTTTGATTTCGATATATGTCCAACCATCATAAAACTGGCGACAATGTTTTATCCGTAGATTGTGACTAATAGTCCTCCACACTAAAAAAATAAATAAATAAATAAAATTAAAAAAAGAAACCATTTTGGAACAACTATAGTATCTCCCTACAGCTGAATTTGGTGATTATGGCTAAATCATAAATGATAAAATCATAAGCTAAATTATAAACCATAAAATCATTAATCCAAAATAAACAGCATGCAGGCTGTCATATTATATTGCAAACAGTCCAGAACGACATCGTTATTGTTCAAATCGGCACCAAAGAAAAATCGCCAAATTCAGCTGTGGGGAGATACTGTAGTTGTACCCCTATTTTTCTAATGCCTGTACTTTTTACTGTTGAATTTGTTTAGTTAATTTATGGCAGGATATAATACTCTCTGTATATATTTATTGTACTGCTAGATAATAATTTTAGGCATTCGAAAAAGAGAAAGAGTTTATTATTATTTTTATTTGGAAAAACCTCCTGCAGCTTCAATTAGTAATTCTCTTTGGTACTTTTCCATTTTGCCGGCGAGGCGATAAAGTTGCCAAGAATGATATAACCGACGCCAATCATTAAGCACCTAAGAAAGAATAATTGTTTCAAAACACTTCGAATAATAATAAGAAAAAAATTAAAGAGACATGACCGTTTACTTATTTTATTTTATATTTTTAAGAATTAAATTTTCTGAAGTTTTGCTTAGAGCTAACTTTTAAAAGTGTTGTCCCATAAGAAGATATAACATTTATTTTGTCAAATCCTTAATAACGTATATAAATAAACTTTAAATTTGGAAAGGCAAGATTTACGCCGGCAAAATGAAATGTACCTTCTCTCCTATCTACTTCATACATTAACGAATAATAAAATCTACTCGATTTATTATAAGAATTTTAGATAATGAATTTTTTTCTTGCTATAATTAGAAATAGGAAATGTATCATGGAAATGTCTAATTCTGTAATTTTAAAAAATTATCAATACTAAATAAGAAGATTTTTTCATCTATAATTCAGTTTGAAATTAAATCTAAATATTTTTGTATGCCAAAATGTATCCAAAGTATTTTAAAATATGTTTTTAAATAAAAAAAAAAGATAAAAGCACTTAGATTAGAAATATTTTTCTTAATAGCAACATTGACATTGATTTTATTATTTTTTTACACCATGGATTACATTTTAATTTTCCCTTGGAAAATGATGTTATGACAGAAGAATAATGTCGTCATAAGAGAAACTTTTTCTATGGTGGGAAATAGAATACCTTTATAAAAATAAACCTGACGTTTTCAGTTAATAACTTCGTTAATTAAGATGATACAGATTTCTAATTACCTGAAATGCCTTCCTTGAAGCATCCGAAACACATTGATACCTCTCATGATGCAGAGCGCATATCTGCCAACCAATTTTAACAAAAAAAGGGAAGATTGTCGTTGAAAAACCAGAAGATTTCACAAAAAAAGGGAAGATTTTTTTTTCTCTCTTTGACGTATTAAACAATACAGTTTTACAATTTTAATATTTAGAAGCAATCTATAAAAACGTTTTACTTATAGATTGATTATACTAAATATATAAAAGTTTTAAATGAAGTTATTCCTCTTCAACACATAAATATCTACTAAACAGAATCTGTAAGAAATTTATTTAACAATAGACAAAAAAACTTAGTTAAGTTAAAGTATAACTAATTTTTTAAATAAATTTAGATAGAATATGATTTTTGTGTATGTACATTAATCATTCATATGAAAAAAGGTAGCAGTAGCTAATTATCAGTTTCAAACGTGCATAAAACCCTGAGTATTAATTTTCTTAAATTGATTTGGGAAAAATTTTCATACCTGAAAAAATTATTCTTAATTTTTTTCCCATGTTTACACATTTGGTAAAAATATGACAAACAAATATTTAATTTAATTGAGAAAAAATGAACAGATTCATTAAATTCAGCAATAAAGATCCAAAAATAATTTACATATGTGAGAAATATTGACATTGAGCACTTCCATTGCTTTATTGTTTCTAGAATTGATCATTGATCACAATCCGGGGAGGCGGGGGGGATACAAAAATAATTACAGAGTAAGAAATATTAAACTCTTTCAACTCTACTTCTAGAATCTAATGTAAAAACTTTAAAATGAATACTATCATTTATGTTGCAGATGGATAAAGATTAGGAAACAAAAGACTTCTGCAGAACATTAGATTGCTGATCACTAGTTGGAGATAAATAAAGGGGGGGGGGGGCAAAAAATATTTACATCAGCAAGAAATATTTAACAATTCTATTTCTTTACATGTTCTAGAATCTCATAAAGCAAGTTCGAAATGAATATTGACATTTATGTTATGGATGGAACAAGATTGTGAATCGGGAGTTTTCGTAGAACATTTGGGTTTCTTTTTAAAACGAACGATATCCGCGACTTTTTTAAAAACGGAAGATTTGATCATCTGTCCGGAAGATCGGAAGATACGTTAAAAAACCGGAAGTCTTCCGGGAAAACCGGAAAAGTTGGCAAGTATGCAGAGCGCTTTTCTCTCCGCGAGGAGAGGCTGTCGCAGACAAAAAAGAATTGACGCCAGTGACAGTTACTTTTTTTTTTTTTTTTTTTTTTTTTTTTATATATATATAGAGAAAAAATCAAAAAAGATAAAAATTTCTAAAATTATATTCTCATTTATATCAAAGAGAATGATTCCTGCAAGTTTCATAGAAATCTGAGGAGGTCAGGTTGAAAATTGAAATTTTTTGGTTTATTTGGCATGGAATGAATGACCCAGTAGCCAAAATAGTAGTCTTGGATTAATATATATATATACACTAAGCGACAAAAAAAAAAAAAAAGCCACATTGCAGAAAAATTGACTTATACCTTTTTTTATTTGTAATAACTTCAAAACTAATTGTCGAAACAAATAAAACTGTCATGTTTCCATAATATCAAAGAGATGAAATGATACCTATGTACATTCTTGATTTAATAATTCACTTTATTACACTCTACGAAGTAATTATTAAAAATCTACATAAAACATTCTTTTAAAACGTAATATAATAAACATATACTTTGTACTCTATTATGATTTATTACATGATATAAACAAGTTATATTTTAATACAGGAAATAAAACTATTTATTTGTTAGATCTAAGCAATTTAATAAAAATATGTATTCTGCATTGAGTTATTCCACCTTTTTATAGAATTACTGCTTTAGGGCCGAATTCTGGTCAAACGCCACAACTTTACGATAACCAGCTCACAAAGTGGGAGGGATTGCGAGAGAAAAGGGGAAAGCACTGATGTTAGTGATTCAAGCCAAACGGAGTTGATTTCCGCAACTGCTGACGTCAGGAAAGTAAGAAAGGGAAAATTCGAAGAAAATATTCGAATTTCATTCAGATATTGTTCGTTTTTAACCAATGAGAATCCGTATACAGTTTTAAAGGGACGATCATATGGATTGCTTCTATTTGTTTTTATCGTAACTTATTTTGGTTTCATTCATTAACGATGTGTACATCTGATAAGCATGAAAGCCTTCACTAATCCCCAAAAAAATTATAATAGGAAGAACAATTAAATAATAATAATAGCAATAGGTTTTATTATTTTCTTTATATAAAAAGGGGACAAAATAGAAAAAAGAATAATCATTAAATAACCATCTGTGCGTCTGATTTCTATAAACTTTCATTTTATTACTTAACGGGAAAAAAAAAAGGGGGGGGGGGGGAATATAAAAAAAGTATAATAAACATTAAATAACCATTTGTATGTACGATTTCTATAATTTTATGGCATAATATGATGATATGGTATATTTATAACACAAGTTATTACTATAAACTTATTATATTTTCAGATTAAATGCTGTTATTTTATTTTATTTTTGTAAATTAAAAATAGACCCCCCCCCTCCCCCAATCTTTTCCAAATTACATAAATATCTAATGCTTAGTTTTTAATTAAAACGAAATTTGCAGATTCAGTTCAGAAGTTTATTTTTGATAAAATAAAATCATATTCACCATATTGTAAAATGATTTATAATTTTCCAATTTGTGAGTATGTCCTTTTGTTATGTTCTACGACCAAAATAAATAAATAAATAAATAAAATAAACAAATTTGTAAGCAGAAAAATAGTATTTATAAGGTTTGTGTACTTTTCATTTTATTAATTATTATTTGTAGTAATCAGGGTTGGCAAACTGGGCCCAGCCCAGAAAAAACCGCCCGGGTTTTTCTGGGCGGGCCCACCAACAAAAACCCGCTGGGTTTTTGCAAATAAGTGGGTTTTTGTTAAAAATTATTTATAATTTACAAATCCCATCTATAAAGTATAGAAAACACCTTACCTTTAAAGAAAAAACTCTAATTTTTATTTTCTAGAAAATAGTATTAAACATAAAAAGTAATTACAGTTATAAATATAATAAAAGCAAGTCTATCTTCTATAATTGGTTCAATTTCCTTTTCCTGTAAAACCGAACGGCGGACATGAATGTTGTCCAGAATCAATATTTAACTAATTAAATTGTTTAGTTTTAAAACTTTATTAAAATTCTATTTTAATTTTAGCAGCAAATAAATCTAATAAAATTAAATTTTCTATAACCGTTTCAACTATCAAAAAACTTAAAAAATAAAAAGGATAAAGCAGTGTGTAACTTATTTTTATAATTAAAACTAGTTGGACTCTGTTCAGTTCCCCATCATATATATATTCTCATAAATTTCTAGTACAGGACATTCTCTTAACATGATTATCATGTTAAAATTTTCACAATTACCTAAGTTATCCATCTATGGCATGATGGGGAACTAAAAAATTTAAATGATATGTATTGTACTTAAGAATTTAAATTCCTTTATTTTATCAGTTATTGTCATAAAGAATATTTATTTTGAATAAGCATACGCTTAATCTTACTAATTAACACTATCTTACTATTAGAATCAAACAAATTTTTATTTCTAAGATAAATATTAGATTAATTATTAATTAGTAGTTTAATATAATTAGGTGTATTACAACTAATATGCTAAATAACATATATCTAACATTGCAATGCAAATGTATTCAAACAAAAATCCACAAAAGCCCAGAAAAACCCACAAATGCCCAGAAAAACCCACAAAAACCCAAGTGGGTTGGGTTTTTCTAGAAAAACCCGGTTTTTTGCCAACCCTGGTAGTAATAGCATTAAGATTAGAAGTCCTTTATTTTTTTATGTTATTGTGTTGATTTTTTTTTTTTTAAATTAAATGAATATTTTTGGCAGAGAGCATTAATCTGAAAAAAAAAAAAAAAGATTTTGATTATAAAATATTATCAAAGCTGTATTGTAAAATGTTTTCAGTATTTATTATGTTTTATTATGTTTACAGTTTGCAAAGTAATTTTCAAGATAAGACAAACTTTATTAACATCAATTCATTATTTTAAAAATTCTGATTTATTTTATCATTACTCCAAACTTTTATGGGTAATTCATATTCAGATATTATTAATAAAAACCAATAAGAGAAAGATTTTTTAATTCTTTTTTTTCTATATTATTTTTAACCCTTACCAAGACATAAGTTAAAAAAAAAAAAAAAAAATCGTTAGATTGGGATTAATTTATAAAAGTATATTAATAATTTTATTATTTTATAAAGTTAATTATAGTTTTTCGAATGCAGGCATTTAAAGCATTTAAAAATATAAATATATAAATGCAAAAACATAAAAAAAAAAAAAAAAAAGAAAAGAAAAGAAAAAGAAAGAAAATTTTTTTTGCTTGCTACCTTAGAATAAAATAAAATAAAATAAGAAATAATAATAAAAATAAATAATAATTTAATTTAAATCAATTCTTAGTATGAAGTAAAATTGTTCATGCACAAAGAAGAAAATGAAAAAGACATAAAAAGTTTTATAACTAAGTTTCAAGAAAAATCAAAATAGATCTGATTAAATTTCTTAGTTTAACTTATGCTTGAAATATTCATCAATATGGAGATGATTATATAAATATTCAGTGAACAAAACTAAATTAATACGAAATTAATTAATTAATAAAATAAATAAAAGATAATTTTAAATAATAGATGTAGATTTGAAGCAAACAGCTATTTCTTTAGTTAGTAATAAGAGACATTACGGTGAAATACATGAATATAACACTTTGAAATTTGTCTTATCATGAAAAATATGTTATGCAAACACTAATAACAATAAAACATAAGATGCAAAAAATACTGAAAATATTTCACATACCTGTATTTTAACTACGTTTCATGAACTATCTTTTCAAAAAGTTTATTTCTCGCTTTACGTGTATCCGTTTTTTCTTTCATTTTTAATCAGAGGAAATATATGTTTTTAAAAAAGTAATAATTATCTTCAATCAATAGTACTTATAGAAATCTCATAGAGTACATTATTTACCAAGCGCTTTGCACGTTTGTTTGCAATGGCCGCCATTGCTCTTACAAGAGTCTTACGATAGCTTTCTACTGGCCGCAAATCGAAACACGTGACAATCGCATCTGCGAGAGAAGAATGTTGTGATTGTTTGACCTGACTAGGAAAATTCGTTTTCGTCCGCGACTTTGCGGTAAAAACGCAGGTGCGAGCCGTAAGTGTTTGGCTGGAATCTGGGCCTTAATGCGCAATGGTATAGTATTATGCAGTGTTTTAATATAAATATCAGAAATTTCTCTGTGCCAAATATCATAAATAATTTTTTCTAGTTCTTGTAGAGTTGTAGGCTGCAATTTTTTAATCCTTGTCCCTTTCCCACACTTTTTTATAGACTAAACATTTTAAGCGGATTGAGATTAGGACTGTTTCCAAGTCTGATGAAAAAGAACGATATTTTTTGTGGGATTTAACTTAAAGTTAAAAAAAAGATAGGGTTGCTTACAGAATTATAAGTGCTCATGGGACAGAATAGGTAGTTTTAACAATTTGAATCGAATAAACACATCACAGACTCCCTTTAGTATGGTGCAATATCATCTTGAAATTCTGTTTGTGGGAAAGTTTGAGATACCTTCAAAATAATTGATCAAGCACTGTTTTTATAATGCCCACGTTTTATTTCGAGTTAATTGGTCCCTTGAGCATAAAAATTTGCCCGACTGAAAATGTATGCACCTCCGTACGATAATATACGGAGAATGTGTCACTGTTTTATGAATGCAATTTTCACTAATTCGGTCACATTTTTATCATCTTACTACTTTTTTCTATCAGCCCGAAATAAAATAAACTTGACTCAGAGAAAACCAGTTCGGCCTAATAATTAACCGATAATTTTTTAAAAAAATTTTTGGTCCACTGAAGTCTTGTTTTTTTAATTCTTTTCCTTAGTAATGGCTTTTTTTTCGCAGATCTTCTGGTTTTTAACATACTTTGTTCAATTGTTCCCGCACTGTTTTTGAAGAAATTATTTTGCCATGCATTTTTTTTTTAAATCTTTTCTAAGTTATGAGCATGTACAAATCAATTTTTTTAAACTTTTGTTTCTTAACTTGCCATCATCTCGCTTGGATGGGCAACATGGCCGCCTAAAGAGAAATTTTCCGTTTAAACAGCCAAAAATTTTTATATCATTGTAAATTTCATCTCAGGAATATTTTGTTAACATTTAATTAATTTGCCATCGCACATATTAAAATATTTTTTGACTTTCATTCTAAAACTAATACTTTTTGCGGCATTGTTAAATGCCTTATACTTGCCATTTTTTAAATACTTTCTAAAATTATAATTTTTCTGACAGTTGCATTTTATTTTTAACACTGGGCTCAATCCTAAAGTGCACGTGGATGGCAATGTAATGAAATCTCTTCGAAAATTTGCTTTTTAAATGATAAAATTGGCGGTTGCAAAAAGGGAAAAGAAAAATATCCAAGTGCATTTTTTTTTTTTTTTTTTTTTTTTGGTCGTTTAGTGTATATTTATTTATTTAAGCCCTTTTTGGACATAATGTGGTCAGAAGATATAAAATTCACTGACTTGCCAACCAATTTTAATAATAATAAAAAAAAAAAAAAAAAAAAAAAAAAAAAACTGAAGATTTTTGTTGAAAAACCAGAAGATTTCATAAAAAAAGGGAAGATTTTTTTTTTCTCTCTCTCTTTGAAGTAATAAACAATACAGTTTTACAATTTTAATATTTAGACGCAATCTATAAAGACGTTTTACTATAGGCTGATTATACTAAATATATAAAAGTTTTTAATGAAGTTATTCCTCTTCAACATATAAATATCTACAAAACAGAATCTATATGAAATTTATTTAAAAATAGACCAAAAACTTAGTTAAGTTAAAGTATAACTATTTTTTTAAATAAATAGAATATGATTTTGTGTATGTACATTAGGGGTGCACAACCTTTTTGGCGGTAGGGCCAATCTGGCTGTTCAGTGGGATATGAGGGGCCACAGACGAGATAAAATAAAAGAATTAAACTATGCAGATATACTCGCTGTGTAGTATAGTAATATATATACACACACACACACATGCATAAATAAAGGGCACACTATCATTGCCATGAGCCTGTGTGCAGAACTTCAATTTCCATCATATGTTACTTTATGAAAAGAAAAAAAAAAATCTTTTATATACATATATATTCTTTTTAATCAGAGAGTAAAGTGAATCTCGAAGCATGATAATCATAAAGTTATTGAATAGTAAGCAAATGAATTAAACAAATGTATCATAAAATACAAAAACGATAAATAAAATAATCAAATAAAAAGTATGTTTTGCAGAGAGAGAAAAATTACATTGGGAGTCACAAAAACAATAAGCACAAATATAAAGGCTGATAGAGAATACCAAAATAGGCAGTTTTGCATAAAGCAATTTATTTAATTTTAAAATTCATTTAAAAAATAATAGGAAACAGTTGTAAAATAAATATATTTATGGGTGAGTTATTTCTTATGTGCAATATAGGAAGGTGTTTAGGTGTTTATTTAGGTATTAACCGTTGCCTCCACAAAATATCTAAATTCAGAGTATTTATTATCAGTTTGATATGGCGAAGCTTATACAAAGTTTTTAGTGTGCAGCTATATTGCTGAGAATTGACTTTGTGAAAGTGCCTCTTTGCTGAAAGTTGATTTTGTGAAGGTACATAAATGCGGCACTAAATTTGTTCTGTATTAACCTCTGCATAAACAACATGGTCTGCAAAAGTCTCAATCCCAGTGGCAGAAACACCGTGACTCAGCGACATAGTCGCGGACACAGAAAAACAGCTTGCGGACAGTTTTTGTCTGCACTGAGAAAAAAGTTTGTCTGCAACTTTCGGATAACAATTCACAAATAAAATTTTCTGTATCAAAACTAAAACTAATAATTTATTATTTATAATTATTTATATTGTGTTGTGTCAAACATTGCTATAAAATATTTAATTGAATGAGATGAATTGAATGAATACATTTGTTTATACTATATTGTTTTGTAGTAAAATTGTATTCGTGTATTGTTGCACAAGATCACCACTGATGTTAAGCCCCGTCCCCATCAGCTTTCAGGCTTTTTGAATGTAAGCCACTTTCACATCTGATTACACGCAAATTTTGCAGACAGATTATGAAATTTTAAAAGCCTGTCGCAGACAGTTTTAAAACTTTCTGCCACTGGGATCTCAGTGAGTGTTTTGAGGATTTGGTTGCTAAATTATACATGTAGCACACAAGGGCCTAGCCAGGGAAAGGAAAGGGATATTGGAGTTCAGATATTTCTGAATCAAATAATTTTTTTGTAGAAGTTTTAAAAAATAAATTAGGTTTAAGAAATTTTTAGAGATTTTTAAATTTTTAAGAAGTTTTTGTAAATGCCTGTTTTGAGCAAACAAGTACTTTTTCTTTCTCTTTCTTCCTCCTGTTGATGATTAATGCAATCTAAAATGTCAGTCCGGCGGGCCGCAAATTGATGGCTACTGCGCCGCATGTGGCCCGCGGGCCGCAGGTTGTGCACCTCTAATGTACATTAATCATATATATATATATAAAAAAAGTAGCAGTAGCTATTTATCAGTTTCAAATGTGCATAAAACCAACTGAGTATTAATTTTCTTAAATTGATTTGGAAAAAATTATTCATTTTTTTCCCCATGTTTACACATTTGGTATAAATATGACATACAAATATTTAATTTAATTGAGGAAAAATAAACAGATTCATTAAATTCACCAATAAAGATCTAAAAATAATAACATACGTGAGAAATATTGAGCACTTCCATTGCTTTATTGTTTCTGGAATTGATCATTGATCACAATCCGGGGAAGGGGGATACAAAAATAATTACAGAATAAGAAATATTAAACTCTTTCAACTCTACTTCTAGAATCTAATGAAAGAAGTTTACAATTAATATTATCATTTATGTTGACAATTAAAAATGAAGAATAACTTAACCTCCCCCCCCCCTCCCCCCAACACTTCTATCCTCCCCTCAAAAGAGATTATTTTCAATATTAAAGATTTCACAAACAACGTGATTGATTAATACATAGAAGATTATAATCTGAAAAATAATTTAAGTTGTTTCTTTGCCATTTTGTACTTATCTTGGAAATATCATATTTACCATTTCTATACTAGGTTAAAAAAAAAAAAAAAAAAAATCTCATAGATGTAGATAGAATGTTTTTATCAATTTATGTCCATATAAGTCCTTTCAAAGCAAAGGTTTCATTTCTATATAACATTTTATTTGCAATACCAACATGTCATTTTTTTATTCAATAATTTAAAAAAATCAAATTTACATACTTAATCATTTAATAATTTTATATTCTTATTTTAATTTTGTAAAAAAAAAAAAAAAAAAAAAAAAAAAATTACTTGGTACTTACAAGTATATTTTATTTAAATGATTAAAATTTTTATAAACAATCTCAGCTGCTGCTTTAGATTTATTTTCTCAAACACTTTTTTTTTTTTTTTTTAATAAGTAAATATCAATTGTTATGATCAACTGCTTTTGCTATTTGCCAAAATTTTTAAAGTTTCAAAAATTAACATTTTTCTCTTAAATTGCTATTACAATTTTTTTTTTTCCATATTTACAATACAATTTATAACTTTTGAGCGATAAATCCTAATTTACATATTATCTTTCAATTTTACAACATAAATTAATTTTCTTAAAATTAAAACACAAATCTTAGCAATTAATTAAAATTGTTAAAGCAGGGTTGGTAAGCTTTTCCAAGGTGGAAAAAACTGCAGAAAAAAACTGGCTGCAAAAAATAGGTTTCTTCCAAGTGGAAGAAATAAAAGAATCCGTTTTCCTTTAAAAATTTATCATATAATAAGTTGTAGCTTTGTAAGGTACGATGGATGCATTTTTCTTTAACCTTAACAAACTTAATTATATCTATAAAAATTTAATTATTAATTATATATAGGTATTAAATTAATAATTACATGGGATTTTTAGCCAAGATCAGATCATGCTCTAAAAATATCTATATATTAATAGGCAAGCATAAAATTTGTAGTCCCTTTTTAACATATTAATTATGGAAGTAGAGGGTTGAAAATGGTATCATTTGAAAGGTATGGTTAGCCGGAAGGTGTGAATACAAATATTTTCTTACGATGTCAAGAAGGTATTTAAAAATACATTTATTTTTTATGCATTTTCCCCCATTTTTCCCTTTTATACACGTATTCCATTCCTTTACATTAAAAAATACCTAAAAGTAGAAAGTTGTTAAATCTGGCAATTTCATAAAGCTCAAATAAAACCATAGACACAGTAATTTGTATAATGTAGCATCACTATACGCAAGCGAAGTGATGACGTCACTGTCTGTCCATGGAGCATGGAGCCATGAAAAAGATTTTCTATGTTAATCGTCCATTGGATTTTTTGTAAAAAATTATTAAAAAATAACGGAAATTATTTGCCGATTTTAATTCCGATATTTGGGTGTAGTTATATATAAGTTACTGTCTACATGTGTTTGATTGAGTTATTTTTTCTGTAAAATTGGTAAAATTTTAATTTAAAATCACAAAACTCCAGAAAAAAAAAAAAAAAATGGCAAACTTCCAGTTTTGAATGTAAACATAAACATTTCATTTCAAAGGGTGATATTTAAACAATAAATATTCAACTAATATACTAAATAAAAGGAAAATGGATTTGTTACTAACTGCTGCATGCATAAGTAGACAATTCGGAAAAAATCCTGATTTCCGTTTTTTTGCTGAATTTACACGTTTTGAGCTTTCTTTACATTTCAATTAACTAAAATTGGCTACTTATTTTTTAAAAAAGTGTCTTTATTGCTAGCTTTTGTGGGTAGAAGAAGCAAGTAGAAGATACATAAAAACTTTTGATTTCCGGTTTTCGATGAATTTACACGTTTTGAGATTTCCTTGCATTTTAATTAAGTGAAATTGACTACTTATTTTTATTTTTTAAAAAGTGGATTTATTGTTCTTTCCTCTGCATATATAAGTAGAAAATATAAGATTCAGAAAAGTTTTAGATTTTCGGTTTTTGATAAAGTTACACGTTTTGAAATTTCCCGAACTCAATTCGACCATTTTTGAAAAATATCTTTTTTTTTTTTTTTTTCCAAACACTGTACTTTATGAACCAATCGAATTAATTTAACAGAATTTGATACTTGGTTGGGCCTTGGTTTGACATGGTACCTATTAGCTTCTGGGCTGTATCACACAACAAGGGGTGTTTTCACGTTGCGATTTTCTCTCATTTCAGGAAAGACTAACATCTACAGAGAGAAATAGTTATACTAAGTAAAACTCTGCTGATTCAGTTTGAGTGAATATCGGCAAACAATTGCCGCAGCTGTGTTGCATTTGCATTCCGTTTAGGACAAGGCAATAACTTTGCTTTGCCTCGCTTTGCAAAAAAAAAAAAAAAAAAAAAAAAAATGGTTGAGTTTCGACCACTGGTCGATACTAGTTTACTATAAATTTTCATATCTCAGCAAAAATTACACATGTGAATTTTATATTTCAGAATGAATAATGATTTTCTAATTTTGACACAAGCTCAAGCTCCCCTTTTAGAAATATGATTTTTCATGATTATGTATGTATGCATATATGTATGAGTGTGAGTGAACACGACAGTGTCTAAACGCTTTAATCAAATAAGGTGAAAGTTAGTACATATGTTATAGGTTATTGTAGCATGAGCTATATATAGATTTTGGTGAATCTAGCACTAAAAGATTTTTTGCAGGGACACAAAGAAAAATTCTTTATCATTATGACCTAAGTGCTCAAATTATTTAAATTGTGATAGCATCTAAACACACTGAAAATTTATTTACAAATTATAGGTACAGTCGGTAACAAAAGTGTCCGAACACTAGCAAAAATTCCTATGTAAAAAAAGTGCACTTCATACGGTTTTGTTAAATAAATACTTATCGAATCATGTTCTTACACTGACTAAGAATAGGATTCGACAAGGATTTACATATTTAATAAAACCGTATGATGTGTACTTTTTTTACATAGGAATTTTTGCTAGTGTTCGGACACTTTTGTTACCGACTGTAATTATCGAACAAACTGTGTAGATTTTGGTGAATCTGGCACATAGTATTTTAACTGGGACCCAACAAAGAATTCTTTATCATTATGATCTACACTCCTTCTCATAATTATAAGGACAATTTATATTTTGAAATAACTAATGTAAAAATAATTGTGAACAAGATTATACTATGTGCACTTAATATATCTAATATTCTAAAAACCAAAACTGCTATAATTTTTTTAATATGAAACAAAATTAATAAAAAATAGTGCAAAATATTTTTTTCTCCGCGTTTTTAGATGTTCATAATTATAGGGACAATCAAGATTTTTTTTGTTTTATTTAATTTACTAGCAGATAAATTACAGTTGACATGCAAATTCGTTAATTACTGGGGTAGATTAATTCATATATAAGCCTTCAATTTTTCTTGGATGGACATTACTGATAATTCTTCGAAAAAAAGAACGTTCATGTAGCGAAGTATGATAAATGTGTTTTTTAAGTGGAATGATAATTTCTATCCGCCGAATTTCTAATGAAATTCGAAGATCGAAAATTGCTGAAGGAAATATGATCAAATGTTGAACTGCTGGTTAGATAGGAGAGAGATTTGATGCAAAATCATAGTTGTTTTACAGAGATGGAAGACTCATAATTACTCTTACTGTTCTACTCATGACTGCTGTTGAATTTGCTCGTAATTTTTAACGAAAGGTTGGGGTTCACATTTATGCATGTTTAAAATAATTAATATGTTAAAATGAATAAAAAAACCTGTAATAATCAATAAGCATTTAATGGGGAAATAACGTCTGTGTTAAAGTTGAATAAAGACAATATTAAATGGTAAAATGTTGCATTTTCGGATGAAAAACATTTTATTCTCGATTAATCAAATGGTTTTAACAGTTACTGGCACGATCTGAAGATAACAAAAGACAAAGCAGATTTTTTAAAGACAGATATGAATCGGGCATTTTAAAAGTGGATCAGGTGCTCTGGGGAGCTGTTTCTACTGAAGGCAAAATGAATTTAGTAATTTTTTCTATTATTATGAACATGAAGAGAATATCTACAAATTTTAAACTTGGAATTCTGAGATTTTTGTTAGATTTTGGGGGGTAATATTTTTTTCAACAAGACTTATATTTTTGCTCTACTTCTAGAGCAATAGGAAATAGTTTAAAGAAAGAAACTTCTGTATTGTTGCCTTTCCTGTGGTCTAAAAGTTGAAAAAACCTTAACTTATCATATTAGAAAAGTGCATGCAAGTGGAAAGCAATTTTAAATAGTTTAAATCAGGGATGGCAAAAACCCGGGTTTTTCTAGAAATACCCAACCCACTTGAGTTTTTCTGGGCTTTTGCTTGAATACATTTGCATTGTAATGTTAGATATATGTTATTTAGCATATTAGTTGTAATACACCTAATTATATTAAACCTACAAATTAATAACTAATCTATTATTTATCTCAGAAATAAAAATGGTTTAATTCTAATATTAAAATAGTGTTAATTAGTAAGATTAAGCTATATTTTATTTTCAATGTATGCTTATTCAAATATTCTTAATGACAATGATTGATAAAATAAAAGAATTTAAATTCTTAAGTACAATACATATCATTTAAATTTTTTAGTTCCCCATCATGCTATAGGTATGGGGAACTCAGGTAATCATGAAAATTTTCGACCTCGGTTTAAAAAACTTCGGAAGTTATTAAAAATTTACGCTTTTCTTAACATGGGAGATCAGGGCAAAATTTCACTTAAACGTGCATTAAATGGAAATATTTTACGAAAAAAAATGTGAGACCAGTTTTAAAATATGAGTTTTGATGTCGGAATGAACATCAGTAACTAGAAACATACGACTTTGAAAATTTCACAAGTTATTGAAAATTTACGAATTTCTTAACATTGCAGAATAGGGCAAAATTTCACATAAACGTCAATTTTCAGGGATATTTTCACAGTAAATATGTCAGACCACTTTTGAAATATTATTTAGGATACTGGCATGAATATTATAGAGTATAAATTTTCCAATTTAAAAAATTCATAATTTTTTTTGGAATTTACAATTTACTTAATATGGCAGAATAGGGCAAAATTGAGCATAAACACCCATTTTGACGATCATAAATATATTAGACAACTTCAAAATAACATTTATGATACTTGTTAGAACATGATTGACTACAAATATTGTAATAGGAAATTTTCGTAAGTTATTCGTAATTTAAGATTTTATCAACATAGCAAAATGGGGCGATATCCCATATAAATATGCATTTTGAGAATTGTTGCATTGGAAATAGTAGTATGAAAATGAAACTATGAAATTGACCCTAATAAAATAAATTAATAGATTAGAATAAGATAAATATATCGAAGTGAACAGTCGATAGCCTATTAGGCAGGGATTTCATTGTGTCACTGCGTCAAGCGTTTGGTCGTCAAATTAATTTCTCTTAAGATGATAATCATGTTAAGAGAATGTCCTGTACTAGAAATAAATGAGAACATATATATGATGGGGAGCTGAGCAGAGTCCACCTATGCCAAGTAGTTTTAATTATAAAAATAAGTTGCACTGCTTTATCCTTTTCCTTCTTTTTCTTTCTTTTTTTTTTTCTTTTTTTTTTTTTTTTTTTTAAGTTTTTTTTTTTTTTTTTTTATAGTTGAAATGGTTATAGAAGAAAATTTTATTAGATTTATAATTATGTTGCTTCTAAAATTAAAATAAAATTATTATAAAGTTTTAAAACTAACAATTTAATTAGTTAAATATTGATTCTGGACAACATTTATGTCCACTATTAAACAAAAATATTGTTCGGTTTTACAGGAAAAGGAAAATTGAACCAATTATAGAAGATAAACTTGCTTTTATTATATTTATAACTGTAGTTACTTTTTATGTTTAATACTATTTTCTAGAAAATAAAAATAAGAGTTCATTCTTAAAAGGTAAGGTGTTTTCTATACTTTATAGATGATATTTGTAATTTATAAATGATATTTAAGAAAAATCCAGTAGGTTTTTGTTGGTGGGCCCGCCCAGAAAAACCCGGGTGGGTTTTTCTGGGCTGGGCCCAGTTTGCCAACCCTGATTTAAATGTATTCAGAATATCATGTATGCTGTATGAAATGGTACTGAAACTGAATATTGAAGAATATTACGCATCCCCTGGGATCCGCCACAATAATTTTTTCGCATCCTGCCTCCGACTTTTCGCATAATTTACGTGCTACAGCACGTAAACGGCATCACTGGAATTAATAATTTTCTTTGACTATGAATTCAACATTACACCACTATTTATGCATAGTAATGTTTCCTAATATTTTTCTACATTTATATAAACCACTGTTTCTGAATAGTAGTTTTTTTATAAGATTTTTTTTATAATAAAATAATATTACTAAATATATATAGACTGAAAAAATTCATAAAAAAATAGGTAATTGACACCTGAATATAATTGTAAATCAGCCAGCCGAATACTTACTATTCGGTTTGAAGGATATCCGGTATTCAGCTGAATAGTTAGTATTTGGTTGGCTGAATATTCGGCCAAAACTGCTATTCGATGCATCCCTACAAAAAATATGGCACTTTTCACAAATGAACATTCAAAGAGCAAAAATTTGTGATGAAATAATTTTTTGGGGAATCAGCTTTGAAAACATATGATTTTTTGACTATTAGCAGTAAAATAACTGAGTATATCAATAATTGTTTTCCGTAAGTAAATGTAATTTTTTTAAAACCAGTGCCAAACTAGTTTTACATTTTGACAACCAGTTGCAAAAATATCGTGTTTGGCCAAATAAGCAGTAAAAAGGCACAAATTAATAATAAATTGACTAAAAAAAAAAAAAAAAAAACCTGACTTTTGGTTTAATAAAAGTTCAAGTTGGAACACTGACTTTTCTCAGAAACTGAAAATCCTACAGCAAATCAGCAAAACATGAAAATCAGCAAATTTCAAATGGATACTTAATTTATTTCTTGGCAAATACTAAAACTCTATTTATGAATTACTCCCTCTAACAAAACAATACAGTTAAATTAAACTTTATTTTTTCTTTTGTATGTGTGTGTGAGAAATATGTCATATACCAGAAAAAAAAAAATATATATATATATATATATATATATATATATGAACACTTCTGTTGATTTGTTTGGCATAATTATGCTTGCAAGGAAAAGGTTACAAATATTTTAATTCATATTTAGGATTTAAGTTATCTAACCTGTATCTTTTTTTTTTTTTTTTTTTTTTTTTTGGTTTCTTGGGAAGGAGTAGATACTAAAGGGCAAAACTGGGAAAATTCATTAGTGGCCAGTGGCCGGTACTGTCAGTTTCATTAGTAGCCACTTTTTTAAGTTAATGGCCACTTTTCTCATAAGACTATTTCTTTCAGACTGCAAAAAGCATTGACAGCATTTTGCGCTATACTTACCACAAGAAAAATATGAAAATAAGAAATACATATAATAATAAAATTAACACAGGGATACTGAAATTGTAATTTGTAATTACGCTCTTTTTAAAAATCCTAAATTGCACATCCTAAATTAAAATCTGCTTAGGGCTGTAATAGTAACAGCAAAAGTTTTTATATTTCATAGAATTCAGTAGTACTTTTTTTTTTTTCAGTTTATTTACGTGAAATAAGCTGTTATCATTCACAGTTTCACATTGATATTTTCTAGTAAATGAATCAGCTGATTCATCACCATCACAACCTTTTACATGGTCATGTGTAAATTCAGTTAGCAGTTTTATTATTTTTTCTTATTTCTAAAGACACACTTTTTTAAATGATTTTATTTCAATAGAGTTAAAATTTTTCCTCTTAAAAAGTATAGATATGCTAACTTAGCTGCTTCATTAAAAATAATTTACTTCGCTGCCAAATTTGTAGCTTTAAAAATAGAGAGATTTCTACTCAAAAGAAAGCAAATACAAAAACTTTTGAAAAATACACATTTAAGCCAAATCAAATTTTGATACAAACATTTGTCAAATATCTTAAATGGGTTAAATATACACTAAATACTATGGAGATAATAATGGAAAAAGATTGTGATTTGCAGGACATTTGATCATTAACTGCTAGTTCAAATGGAGCGCACATGTGTGTGTGTGTGGGGGGGGATATACATCTATATACTTCTTTATAGGTTCTAGAATCTAATGAAGAAAGTTTAAAATGAATATTTACATTTATGTTATGGATGGAGAAAGATTCTAAATCACAAGGCTTCAGTGGAGCATGTGATTGCCAATCGTTAGAGGGGGGTGGGGGGGGGATTACAAGAATTATGAGTAAGAGATATTAAACAATTCTACTTCTTTACAGATTCTAGAATCTAATGAAGTAAGTTTAAAATAGATATTTATATTTTTGCAGCAAATGGAGAATGATTAGAAATTATAAAGCTTTCTATAAGCTGTGTGATCACAGAACGTTGGGGGGGGGGGGGGGGGGGGTGTCCAAAAAATTATATGAGTGAGATATATTAAACAATTCTACTTCTTTATAGGTTGTAGAATATAATAAAGCAATTTTAAAATGAACATTGACATTTACGCCATGGATGGAAAAAGATTGGAAATCACAAGACTTTGATTGCCTATCGGCGCTCGATTTTTAGAATCTTTTAATGATCACAAAAAGTGGCGACTTTAGTGGCGATCGATGCAGAATTTTTAATCGCCACATTTTTTTAATTAGTCGCCATGTGGCCGGTGGCGACCGTAAATTTTGCCCTTTAGTAGATACATGAGTAAAACTGTCTAACATGCAAAAACCCTGAAAACTATTACTTCTATGCAGAATGAATGGCAAGATTTATTAATGATATATCTATAACTACTATTAAAAGTATATACAGTCAAACCTCGTTAACGTGAACTACTTTTGACATGAGCTGTTTCAACAATCTCCGTTGAAATGAAGATTAGTTTCTGAGTTACTGATGTAGCGACACCATTAACACCATTCAAATGCAGATAATCCTAACTTACCGATGGACAACGGGGTTAACTTTTTGTTCAGAGGTACGTCTCTGGATTACTACCAAAACGACCTCTGTTCGAATACAACCTAAAGAACAAATTTTTTTATTCCCCTTCAGATTCATTTTAATGAGGTTCAATTGTACTTATATCTATAACAGGGTATAAACTGCCATTAGTTTTTTTTAGCATTTTGCTAAAAGATACTGTATTTTGCTATAATATGTTGGTGAGAATTTTGCTAAAAAGCAAAAACCAGATAATTTCATAAAATATTTCTAATTTATAACCTCATGTTTGCAGGTAAAAATTGCAAAACCACTGAAAATATCGAGCATTAATTATTTAGTATATTTGGATTTAATTTTAATTTTTAATGGTTGAATTTAAATCCAAAAATATTTAAAAGTGTGTCATAATTCAGAATTTGCTTCATAGTATTCTCAGCGCTAGTATTGCTCAGTGATCAACCCCTACTCACTGCTCCCATTTTTAATCACTTTTTCTGCACATATCACTACTCACTATTAATTAAAAAAAAAAAAAAAAAAAAAAACACATTTTTATGTGAATAGACAAGACGAAGACAGTAAAAGAAAATTTCATTTTGTTTCAAAAGTACATACCTGAATATTCTAAAGAGCTGGTCAATTTCAGAATCTCCTCGAAATAATGGAGTTTTATTCGACATTTCTGCAAATATACAACCAATACTCCATATATCAACAGGTGTCGAATATCGAGGGGATCCCATAAGTACCTCGGGTGCTCTGTACCACAGTGTAACAACTTCATGAGTATAAACACGAACCGGAACACCAAAAGCACGAGCCAAGCCAAAATCAGCAATTTTTAAAGTTCCTTTTTGATCAATCAGCAAATTTTGTGGTTTTAAATCTCTATGAAGAATTCTTCGACGATGACAAAACAAAATGCCTTCAAGCAATTGATATGTGTAACTCTAAAAGAAAAAAATATATAATTTTTGATTGTAAAACAAGCAACATACATAAAAATTTTGAACTTAATTTTCTAATAACATACCAATTTTCAACACAGGAAAAAAAAAAAATTCAAATCTGAACATTTTACAATAAAAGTTTTGTACCAGAAACACACCTTTCTTCTTTTCAGATAGTGAAAGTAAAATCTGTCTGAAAATTTGAAGAAAGATGCACTAATTTGCTTTTCCAAGAATGAAAAGGAAGAATTTCTTTATACAGAATGTAATAAAGAGTGAGGAAAAAGTATTAAACAATTCATTATACAGTCGAATCTTGTTAACATGAATCACAAGGAAGATAAAAAGTTGACTGTACTATTGGGAGTACAAATTAATTCGGTTCGTTTTTTTTCGTTAAAAAAACATTTTATTTATTATCAAAATGAAAAAACATGTTATTCAAAGTATTGTCCATCGGTAGCCACAACTTTTGTCCACCTTTCTGGCAATTTTCGGATTCCATCTCTGAAAAATGAGTCCTCTCTGGACGCAAACCATGAATCGAGCCATTCTTGAATTTCTTCGAAAGAAGTGAAGCGGTGTCCAGCCAAATCGTGATGCATCCGTCGGAACAACCAATAATCAGAAGGAGCAAGGTCTGGCGAATACGACGGGTGGGGTAGGACCTCCCATTTCAATGTTTCCAAGTAATTTTTAATGACAATTGCCACATGGGGCCAAATCGCTTTTCAACGTCGCGCGGTTTCAACTCGTATGGGACCCAATTTCCTTGCTTTTGAACCATTCCCATTTTTTTTAAGCGCACGGAAATTGCTTGCTGAGTGACTCCCAACGATCCTGCAAGCTCTTGTTGCGTTTGGCACGGATCTTGATCGAGCAATTCCTCCAATTCGGCGTCTTCGAACTTTTCCGGCTGGCCCGGGCGCTCATTGTCTTCGACACTAAAATCACCATTTTTGAAGCGTCGAAACCACTCTCTACATGATTTATCAGATGGCGCAGATTCACCATAAACTTCCACAAGCGATCGATGCGCTTCAGCGGCACTTTTCTTCCAATTAAAAAAGAAAATCAAAACTTCCCGCAAATGTTGTTTCTTTAGCACAAAACTCGACATATTGAATGCTCAAAAAACCAATGTTGTTGTATAAAACTCGAAGCTTCGTTGACTGAATATGGTTGACAAAGGTCAAACCTTTCTAACAATGCCAAAAACATCTATCATTATTCAGTAAACAAATCAGCCAGAGCCATCTATTGAAAACGGACCGAATTAATTTGTACTCCCAATATAAAAATGTTTCTTTGATATATATACACATTTTTTTTTTTGTCCCTTCTTTATTTTAATGTCTTTTAAAGAATAAAACAGCATAGAGACATAGTTTTTATCATTGTAGTTCTCATATTTAAAAAAAATAATAATAATAACATTTTAGCGGGATAGAAAATTACCTAACATGGAAAAACTCTGAAAACTGCTCCATGAATGAAGAATGAATTGTGAGGGAAGATTTATAAATGATAATATTCCATGACTATTATTAAAAGTATTACCTATCACAAGCGATATTTGAAGAGTCCTTAATACATAAGGCAAATTACACAAAATGAAAATTTTCAATAAAAAAAACAAATAATTTAACTTGAAATTCAAAAGGCAAAAATTAAAAATACCCTGAATTCATGGATAACCTCTGAAAAGTTTCCTCGCTAATTTTCTAATCAGGGTTTAAACTGCTATTAGTTTTTTTAGCATTTTGCTAAAAGGTATCATATTTTGCTAAAACTGGATAACTGTATAAAATATCTCTATAATAACTCTGATTTTTTTTTTTTTTGTAATATTTGCAGGTAAAAACTGAGGTAAGGACTGAAATTTTTGGGAATGATTATTTATGTAGTAATTTGGATTTATTTTTAGTTTTTAATGATTGAATTTAAATGCAAAAATATTTAAAAGTATGTCAGAATTCAGAATTTGATTCATAGAAGCATTCTTAGCACTAGTATTTCACGATTATCTACCACTACACTTTACTTAATTTTTCAATTGCTTTTTCATTTTACACATATGATATGAGTACCTCTTTTTCTATTGTTAAAATCAAAACATAGTTTCCCTGATTCAAGTCACAAATATGGATGCTTGGTTAAAATCATCAATGAACAAAAGAATAGAAAACAAAACTGAGGATAACAAAGCTAAGTAAAAGAAATCAATGGTATCCAAAGAATTAACTTTCGGAAAAGCTAAAATAGTGCTTGCCTATTTTCACTAAAATGCTAAAGTAATTTTTTTTGCCAGGTTAAACCCGGTTTCTAATGAATGTAAAATATAGTGGAATTCTCGCAATCTAACCTTCTAATGTGAACCCTACTAATTATCAAATCTTTTTTTCTTTTTACATGTGTATTAATCATGAGTAGTGGCCTATATTCTGCTCACGGAGTTCTGCATTAGATCAGGTACTCTGTTAACTCACTTTGTAGGTCAAGTATCCTCAACCCATGCAAGACTATCCCCTCATTATAAAGAAGACATATGTTATGGAGGGCAACAAGAAATACTATAGTCATGTAATATTAAGACTGATTCAACTCTAGAAAATTCTCCCATGTAAAATACATTTCATTTCTCTAAAAAAATATTACACAATAAAGTGATTATTGCAAAAATCTCCAGGAAACAGAAGCCATATAGTTACCTTCACTAAGTCACCATCCATGTATTTGCCAGCAGGAATGGTGTCAAGATACTTCTTTAAATCCATCGACAGAAATTCAAACACGAGATATATCCTGTTTTCTTGCATGAGGACATCCAAAAGGCTAAACAAATTTAAAATAATAAATTATTGAATATATAAATTTAAAACTTTTATAAACAACAATTATATAACTACTTAAAATACACAATTCAAAGAAAAATAATTTATATATTTAGTGACAATATAATAATTTTTCTTGTGGCAACAGAAAAAAAAAATAATGTCATTTGTGTGGATTATAAAACCCTCCACAATTAAGTGTACTTGGCGTTAAATTTTTAATTTTTCTTTTCAATATTGTTAGAAAGTGAACATTTAACACAAAGAAAATGATTCTATGACAAAAAGCATTTAGTATTAATATTAATATTAGTGTTATATAATATTAGTGTTATACTACAGTCAGTAACAAAAGTGTCCGAACACTAGCAAAAATTCTTATGTAAAAAAAGTACACTTCATACGGTTTTGTTAAATGAATCCTTATCGAATTGTGTTCTTACACTGACTAAGAACAGGATTTGACAAGGATTTATTTAACAAAACCGTATGAAATGTACTTTTTTTTACATAGGAATTTTTGCTAGTGTTCGGACACTTTTGTTACCGACTGTACTTCTCTAATATTGAAATCGTACTGCATTATCATGGAAGATAATTTTATTGAATAATGGTTTTAATAAATTATTTTTACTGAGTGAATTTGCATAGAAAAAAATAGAAGAAATTCATTTATGGCCACAGCATTTTAGTTTTATAAAAACTTAGTACATAAAATTGTATCTATAAAACAGAAAAAAAATAAATTATTTTAGAAAATAGAACCCTGATATAATATTAATATACTAAATAAAACTTTAGTTACATATTTGTGCAAATAAAAGTAAAACACTTTTAAAACTGTAAGAAAAGATTGATTATTAATTTAAAAAATAATAATTATGAAAAAGGTAAATACACTTAAAATGTTATTAAAAATATATTTTAATAACCACCAATCTTTTATACTCTTCTAGAATTTGAAGATTAATGAAGTCTATCATGTTTGAAATTATAAAATATTTAGTTTAATGTTCTCATTTCATATGTAAATTTCATACATCTTAAATTAAGCCTGAGTGTATAGGAACTTTTACATTCTCTAAGAATTATCAGAGAATGATTTGCATCTGAGAAAGACTATATACTAAAGAATGAAGTTATCTGTTACTATGGTTTTAATAATCCACTAAGCTGGATGTATCAAATATGACAATGAACCTAATTGAGTATATACACTACAAAAGTTCTGAAACATTTCATGAAAACATGCTGTTTGCCATTTAACTTAATTTTGTATTCAAAAGGCCTTTTTATAATTTTAAGATGTGCAAAATTCTTCATATGTATATTAATTATTCTTTCTTACAACTACTCGGTACTCGGCCGAGTACACGGTACTCAGCCAAAGTGCTACTCGGTGCAGCACTAATTATGAGATATGATGATATAGGAATCCATTTTATTGCGTAAAATTTTATGCATATTTGCAAAAGTATTTTAAGCAACTGGGAAAAAAAGTTTCCAAAATACGAAAAAATAGAATATATCAACTCTGTTTTGAGGCGAGGCGAGTAACTTTCTTTATTCGGCGAGAATAATCTGAGTGGAAATTTCAGGCCCTGGTTTAAGCATCCCAGTTTTGTTTCATTTATATGAATAAAATTTCAAAATAATAGCTGTCATTAGGCTCACTGGGAAATTTTTATTCCTCTTTGGGAACAAAAGAAGAGATATATTATTTCAGAATAGGGTGTCCCATAAATCTGTAGACATTTTAAAAATTCATAACTACTGAATGAGTTGATTTTTTTTTTTTTTTTTTTTTTTTTTTTGAGAGGGGGGGGGGGGGGGTAAAGAAAAAATATTAATTAAGCTATTTGTCAATAGAGGTCACTGTGTGTGACCAGATCATACATTTTTATGAAAATATGTACTTATTTGCATGCAAATGTTTAGAGGCATATAAATGCTATTCTATGTGTCCGCCGACACCACAAATTACAGTTTGTAAATGAGTTATAACATTATTAACTGCAGCTTCAGTCGGCACTTTTTACCCGAGAGAAAACATCTTCACCAGTAATGCTTTATTCACCAAGTCAGCATTGCAATTAAAACTTCATGTATGCACAAATAAGAGGCAAAATAAGAAATAAACTGTTCTAAAAACTGTTCTATCAATTCATTCAATAGTTTTGAATTTTTAAAATGTCTACAGACTTATGGGACACCCTGTATATTTCATATTTCAGTCGGCCTGTTTGCCTAGTGGGAATTGTGTCTGAGTAGAAATAGGTTAAGAAAATTCTTTTTTTTTTTTCCCCCTAGAGGAGGAGAGGTCAGTGGACAGACTAAAATATTGTTTTCAACATTAGACAGCTGGGGCATTGTTTTTTTACATTCCTGCTAATTATAAACCTGAATTTATTTTTCTACAATTTCACCCGTTCTAAATGGAGGAGGGGGGGGGGACTAAAAGTGCCCTGGGCACAAAAGTTTGTTAGTTGGGCCCTGTCTTTGGCTTTTAATAATTTATGTTGTGTACAGGGTTGCTATATAAATCACGAAAAAAAAAAATTCCCTGAGTTTTCGCTCTCCCTTTTAGAAGTAAAATAGATGACACGCAATCATGCAGCATTAGAATCTAACATGTTTACAAGTCAACTGAACATATTTAGGGTATATTAATTTTATTAACTTACTATAGTGGGGGAAAAAAACCTAATTGATTCATTATAAAGCACTAAAAATTTTTAAAATATTTGATTATGAAAAAATTTTCCAATGTTTTTCCAAAACATTTCAAAATTCCCTGTTTTTTGCAATAAATTTTGGAAACTCCCTGAGTTTTCCCTGTTTTTTAATAGATTTTCAAATTACCTGAGTTTTCCAGGTTTTCCGGGTGCCGTAGCAACCCTGTGTGAGCTACATATGTGTATTTCTCCTTTCTTTCTATAGACAAACAATTTCTTTTTGAACTGTGAACAGTCTTAGTAGGTGTTAAGCAAATTAATTTTTATTTCATACAGATAAGTGTAAAACATTTCAAAGCAAAAGCATAAATCATTAGAAATATTTTTCATTAAATTTCCCCTTTAAAAATAAGTGCCTTTAATGAAAAAAAAAACTCATTTAATAGTTTGTCACTTTATTACTTGGGTTATCATTAGATTTCATGTTCAATAATTTATAAGATTTCATCTTTTAGCCTTGAAGAGAATTTTTTTTTTTTATATCTACAACTGAATAATTTTAATTACTTAATCTGATTATTTTATTTAAAACAAAATTTTATAAATTTCTAAACTTGCACATAAATTATATAATACTAATACAGAGCACACATTTCAAAATCCCAATGGCAGAAACACCGTGACACGGCGACATAGTCACGGACATGGAAAAATGGCTTGCAGACAGTTTTTGGTCTGCACTAATAAAAAAATTTATCCGCAACTTTCAGACAGTCTGTCTGCACTAATAAAAAAATTTATCCGCAACTTTCAAACAGTCTTTGTCTGCACTAATAAAAAAAATTGACTGTAAGTTTCAGACAGTCTTTGTCTGCACTAATAAACAAAATTGACTGCAACTTTCAGACAGTCTTTGTCTGCACTAATAAACAAAATTGACTGCAACTTTCAGACAGTCTTTGTCTGCACTAATAAAAAATTTGCCTTCAACTTTCAAACAATCTTTGTCTGCAGTCATAAAAAAAAATTGTCTGCAATTTACGGACATTTTTTGACCGCATCAATGGGGTCACACATCTGCTTCAAAAGTGCTAATTTCATTTAAAACTGCTCTAAAACTTCTCCACTTCAAAATTTCTGTATCAAAACTAAAACTAATACTTTTATTTATGTCCCTGATTACACGCAAATTTTGCAGACAGATTATGAAATTTTAAAAGCCTGTTGCAGACAGCTACAAAATTTTCTGCCATTGGGTTCAAAATTACCCTCTATTATAGTTTCTATGAGAAAATTCTTGAGAATTTTACAACTGTAATGATCACCATAAAGAAGCACAGCAAATTTAAGCTATTATCTTCAAAATTTATAGAAGGGGGGGGGGGGTGCAAAATAGTGCAAGCTAAATCTTAATAAATTATTATGGTACTTTTAATGATTCATGCTAATAAATTGAAAAAAATAATTACCTCACAATATTAGGATGTACAAGTTCTTTAAGTATTGATAGTTCTCTAATTGCAGTAGATGGAACGCCTTCATCTTCATTTTCAATTCTAATCTTTTTCAAAGCTACAACTTTACCAGTTTTCTTGTTTTTTCCTTTATAAACAACACCATAAGTACCTAAAATAGGTATAAAACAAAATGAAGAAATGAAAGAAAAAATAATAGTAAGATTAGCTAACAGTTAATTTTTAACAATTGTGAATGAAATCGCCACATATTGAAACATGAATATATATCCCCTCTATGATACCTTCATATTAACTGCATGGCATGATTTTAGGTTAACAACGATCGTCAAAAGTTTAACACAGATTACCATACCATACAATAAACATAGGTTGCTATAAACATTGAATACTGCCCCCCCCCCCAAAAAAAAAATAAATAAAATAAATAAATAAAAATAAAATAAATAAATAAATAAAAATAAAAAAATATTTAAAGTGATTCATAAGTCACTTTTATTAACACGCTTTTATTAGCTTCACCTGTATGTATGTTTGTAACTGCTCTGGGACCAAACAAAAAATCTATATTGTAAAAAACGACTTTCCCTACGTGAATGCCGTGGCTGTGTGTGAGGTAAAGCACCGCACTACGAACCTAAAGGTCTAGCGTTCGAGCCCAGTCAGGGGAGATTTCTTAAAAATGGTTTTTGTTTAATTCTAAATTATTTTAACCCGTTAGTAGTCGCTAGTTGGTCGATTTGCCGCCCATCCTTCAGTTTTTCCAGATTTTTTTATTCAATAGCCACCAAAAATTTTTAGAAGTGGCATTTGATATACATAAAACGCGAATAAAATCGATTTAACTTTGGTCACATCACTTCTCAAAATTATTGGTGACAGTTAAATAAAAGGTTCGCAATCTGTAATAGGTGGCGTCGATAGCGACTACTAACGGGTTAATTAAAGATTTAAATGTATGTAAATATTATGGTGTGTCACTTACACGATTTTCTCTTACCCTGCATTTTAATACTAAGATATTGTGTGCTTTTTAGTTCACATTTCTATAAAAGCGTGTTCTTTAAGGGGGTATTCTGGTCTAGAAATTTAAAAAAATCGATTTTTTTTTTTTTTTTTTTGCATATTTTGAAAGTTTAGACTTTCAAAAATATGATCCTAAAAGGATTTTTCAAAATTCGAATTATTTTCGGAGATACAGCCGATTTTGTGACGTGGCGTCCGAGCCGGCCGTTTGGGATGTAATAGTTTATGTTAAGTAATATAGTTGGGATGTAAAAGTTTTGGATGTAATAAAGCCTATTTATACCAGCTTATCATCTGATGATTTATTACATCGATGTTTGGGGTCCAAAACACAAAATAATAATGAATCACTGAATTGTTTCCTAAACTTTAAACGCGTTTTTCTCGAAACTACTTTTTTTGAGGTGGTTGACATGATATTTCAAGTTCTACTGAACCGATTGCTTTGAAATTTGGTATATATCTTGTTTATACAACTCTCTATCGCGTCTGCCTTGGATTAAAAAAAATTTTGATTTTCAATATTTTTAAAAAATTCGAAAAGGTCGAAAAAAGTTGGGTAAAAAAAATTTTTTTTTTCAAGTCGACGCCATTTTGTCATTTTTTTTTTTTTTTTTGAAAATGGTCAACCCGATAACGACATCTTTATTAATGAAGAATTTGTTTGATTTTTTTGTTTTAGATCATTACAAGGGTTGAAATCATGTCAACCAGGACGCACCGTTTTTTTTAAAGCCCCCACTCCATCGGCCTGTATCTCGGCGAATTTTGGTTTTTTTTTTTTTTTGTGATTTTTTTTTTACATTCTCAAAATGTCAATAAAAAACATATAAAAAATGGATAGTAAAAATGTTTTTCATTTTTTTTTTTATCTTACTTTAAAAAATGCCTAAAATTCAGGCTTCTAGACCAGAATACCCCCTTAATTTTTTAAAACTATAATATTATTCAGTTCAGTTTGTAATGGCAATTAATCACTGGCATGCAGTTAATATGAAAGTCATCGTTAAATTAATTGATAAATTGTTTGTGTATTAATATTTATCTCACCAAATGCCTCAGGAATTAATCTTTAAAAAACAGACCATGATTTTTTAGAAAATTAAATAGGTAGGATTACATATAGGAATGCTAATTACTATGAGGACAGCAAGAAAATGCAAATGGAGGAAAAATACATATTTATTTTCAAACAGGCAATGAATCAGTATTTTAGAATTATTGTCAACCTATTCTTCATATTTTCTTTTTCTTATTTTAATTTATTTATGAATTTTGATAGGTTCCATTGAAAAACAGGATTTATTTTCATTATAGACTATTCAATAAATATTTTCTTTGAAGATATAATTTATATTGTATTTTCATGTTAAATTAGAAATTAAACTTATAAATTGCTTGATGGATAATCAAATAATTTATTAACTTTAATGTATTCTTTAACCACATTTCTTGCGACCATGGAAGCTTCTGCACAGGTAAAGATTGAACGAGTCCAGTGTTAAAATAGGGATAACTGAGAGAAAACAAGCGATAAGGGAACACCAAATAACTGGATGTTTGCCAAATAACTATCTCTCGGCTAATTTTGCATTCCTCCAAACTTTTGGACTCGGCCTCACTGCTAGTCATAGGAACAGTGTTAGAAATAAGAATTTTGAAACAAGGCGGCAAAATAACGCCTGGATTAAATTTTTTGGGCGTCAAAATGAAAAATCTAGGTGCCATCTATAATTAAATATGTATATTTAAAATAATAATAATAAAGCATCAACTTGTAAATAATATATGCAAGATTATATAAAAAATATTTATGTAATGAATGTAATTACATTGACAATATTTAACATACATATTTAAAATCACAAATTCATTCTTTGCCCAGAAGACACATCATTCCACTACAATTTAATAGCATTTTCTGGGCAGAAATCTTCCAATTTAGGGCTGTTTAATTTAATCACTAACAAATCGTCAACTACTTTCATAGAGAAATGATTTCTTAAATCACAGAGCTGCCAACCTTGGTGGGAAAAAAACCCAGGAGATTTTACATAATTTCAAGGGAGAAAAAGGGAGATTTACGGTTTCGTGGAGAAAGACAAAACAAAATTATTTTATTCACGACATGATACTTTTTTAACTAAAAAGACCTAATATAACTTTTGTTTGGTGATTTATATTTTAAACTTATTGGGGAATTAACAAATTATATAACAATATTAACAAATAGTTAACAAGTTCATTAACAAAGTCTAAAAATAACTACATATGTAAAGAATTTTGAACCCCTATATCGCTTCAGTTGGTTCTAAAATCTAATAAAATAAGTTTTTATGAACATTGATCCAGAGTTTTTCCCAGATAATTTAAGGAGGGTGCTGCACCTCGCTTGCTCTTTGTTCGGAAAAGGAAGAAAGAAAGAAAAAAAAAAAACACCTTGACCCAATCTATTTTTTCCCCATTACTGCCTTTGTAGAAAATAACCTACAAACTGAAGATATATGCTGTAAATATAAATAAAACTATTGTGTGTGACAATCAGCACATTAACAAGTAAAAAGTAAAGAAAAGTTAAAAAAATAGACTTTTTTTCCTTTTTTGTATGCATATTTATAACTAAATTTTTAAATTAAGTGTTTGGATTTTAAATGTCAAATGTGTCCTTAAAAATTCAAATCTGTCCTCAAGAATCTAAAAAGTGCTTTTTTTTTACTAGCAGTACCCTACATTTTTTAAAACCTGGGGGAAAATGTTTGATTTTTTTGTTGTAGAATGAGAAAGCTTGAGCATCAAAGGACGTTTGATCATTGATTGGAGAAAGGGAAAATTGGAGGGGGGGGGGTCAAACAATAATTACATGAGTGTGAACAGTTAAACATATCTACTTCTTTATAGGCTCTAGAATCTAATAAAGCAAGTTTAAAATGAATATTGACATTTTTGTTGTGGCTTGTGAATGGAGGAAGAATGGGAAACAAGAATTCAATAAAGCATTTGATCATTGATTGCTAGTTGGAGATAAGAAAATATGGGGTGGAGGGGAGTTAAAAATAATTACATGAGCAAGAAATATTGAAGGATTCTGTATCTTTAGAGATTCTAAAATCTCATAAAGTAAGTTTTAAATGAATATCGACATTTATGTTGTGGATGGAGAAAGATTGTGAATTGGAAGGCTTTCGTAAATCTGAAAAGATAGCACCTGCAAATTGTCAAAAATTGGTGTTTTTAGTTCGATTTTTCGAAAATATTAGAAAAATGGGAGAAATACACATTAAAACGTAAAAACGGGAGATATGATTAAAAAACGGGAGTCTCCCGTGAAAAACGGGAGAGTTGGCAGCACTGAAATCAGTTTTTATTAGGTTCAATTAACTGAAATAGACTTGTTTACTGTCTGATGGGATTGGGAAAATTATTAGATATGATGAAGAAAAAATCCAGGCGTCAAACATGGCACCTATAAGTGGAATTCTAGGCGTCAAAATGAAAAAACTGGTCGCAAAATATGACTAACGACTGCTTATTTCTAACCCTGCGTAGGAAACGTGGCCGTACTATAATTGAAGTTGTGCTATTAATTTATTATTATTACCATATTCAGGATTCACACTAATAAAAAATATTGAGTGGAATTTATGTACTTTAACAAAAAAAAAAAAAAAAAAAAAAAAAAAAAAAAAAAATAATTATGCAGGATTTTTCAATGTGGCTAACATTATAACTTTACCAAATTTCCAGACTTTCCCACCATTGACAATTTCCTCCCATTGTCCCTGATTTATACAGTTTCACAAAATTAGCAAACAATTTAGCAATTTACACTAACAAGTTTTTTCATTATGACTTATTTCTACGAAATTAGTCAAAATTCTGCGACTTTACAGGAAATTCTCTATTCCATGACTTTTTCAGACCCACTTAAATTTCCTGATTTTTCCATAATTAGTGGCCACCATGTTTACAGGCTTCCCACTCAATTTCAAAAATAAAATTCCCTGACTTTTCCAGGTCTACTTTTAGAAAATTGCAGTCACAAAATTTGGTTCGAGACATAAAAAAAATAGGAAATGAACAAAAAAAAAAAAAAAAAAAAAACAGTATGAAACAGAACATAGCTCACGACATAAAAGACAACATAATAATGTGACTTGCGATATAAATTGAATGCTCAAAAGCATTTTCCAGGTTTGTATCATCACTTTTCCAGGTTTTTGAGCAATATTTACAATTTCCCTTGATATTTCCCTGACTTTTTTTCGTAATTTCAAATTCCCTGACTTTTCCAGGTTTTCCCTGTTTCCCCTGACCCATGGGAACCCTGGTTTATTTTTAATTTAATTTTGAACACTCAGAGTGCTTGACAGAAGTGTAGTAACAGGAATAATCAAAATTATTTCATCTATAATTGCAATTTTTAGCTTCTACTCTTTGTCTACTTCTTAGCTTCTACTTACATTGCATATATTCTCTTAACAAATCTTTAGAATGAGTTTCTGATATTTCTAAATAGGATTTTTAAAAACATAGTGTGATTTTCGTAATCTCACCTTCTAATGCGAACCCTGATATTAGACATTACATAACTCTTTTTTTCAAATTATAAACATATAAACTGAAAATCTAAATTTTCTGGTTATATTATAAACAAATTGCCAGTTATCAAGTACTTTAAAATTTGATAAGGCCTATAATCAAAGGAAAGTTGGTTTGATTTTGCCCGACTCGAAAAAAAATTCTGAAGGATGCCAACTAGTTTTTTTTTTTTTTTTAATAATATATAATGAAAATTGAAAAGCACCTAGTCAGATATATGCTTTTTCTTTCCTCCCCTTCCTCATCACATATTATTTGTTCAGTCCTCAAGTAAATAAAAAAAATTATTCCTTTTTACATTTTTTTTACCAAATCATTTTTCTTGTAGAACGTCTTTTTAGTAGTGCATGAGAAGCACATGATTTTTATGTTTTTCCAACTTTGCTGCTAAGCTGTTACGTGTTTCAGATTTATTATCGTTCCAAATATAAAATTGTCAGTTCAAAAAACGAATTTCCTTTTTCTTTAAGTTTTAAATACTATAAGAGAAAAATAAGTACTTTTTACGGTACAAGTATAAAAAGTAAGGAGTTTTTAAGGACCTAAAAACAAATATAAAAAGTAAGGAGTTTTTAAGGACTTCCTAGATTTTCTAAGGACTTTTTAAGCACCTGCACGAACCATGTAGTAAATAAAAGAAAAAGTCCAATTTTCCTTCAAAATATATATGAAAGGCATTTACCGTGAAATCCTCCCCCTTCAAACAATAGCTTAAGTTCCACCGGCAACTTTATAAGAAAACTAAGAGAAATTAATGAAAATAACACTATTGTGAATTTTGATGGCATTAAATTGTTCCCATCAACAACATTAACAAAATTATAAATGAAAAAAAGAAATATAGATAAAAACTAAATCAGCACAACATTAACAGCAGCAAACAACTTAATTCTCAATGAAAATAACTTTAGATTTAAAAGTAATTGTCCCAATGGAATCCCACTATTCAGGTTCATCACTGAATTAAAACTTAGGTTAACAGAAGAAATAATTTCTGAAATTTTAAAGATGAAATTAAATGTTGGTTTAAATATGCCAATGATGTTTTTGCTGTCAATGACAAAAACTTAAAAATTGAAAAAACACCAGAAAAATTAAATAAAACAAAACAAACCCTAATATCTAAATAAATATGAGAACTTATAAACTAAATAAAATATGAGAAAAGCTGATTATAAGAAAAACCTAGAGTATAAACTATATAAAAATAGAATTAACTCATATTGAAAATGGACAGAAACCAAAGAAAAATATACTACAGCAATTTAATTTAATAAAGGTGCACCCAATAAACTTAAAAATGAAGTTTCAAAACTAAACATAAATATCCCCACTAAACCTAACAGATATTTTCCAGCGTATCAGTAACGACAAAAACTCCATAAACCTCTTAGAAACTGCAGGCATTTATGAAGTAAAATATCAAACAGAGGAAAATACAAACAGGTATTACATAGCTATGACTAAGAGGAAAATAGAAAAAATAGGATAAAAGAACATGAAACTGACTTTAAATATAATAGAGCTACTACAGCCTTAACCAAAAATAATAAAGAACAAAATATAAAAACAGACTTTAAAATAAAATGTAAAACAACTAGCAACTTTCAAAAATCTTACATGCACAAAAAAATCATGAAACAAGATTTTAGCTAAAATGCAGGTGCAATTGTGTGGAGGGCAGTACGATTATTGACCAGAGATGGCTACCTACTCGGATCGAGAAATCTAACAAGAGAAGAATCAGCCACTGCAATACTTAACCATCACACAAGCAGCAAAGACGGAGATGTGAATTGTCCATACATGTAATAACTACCAAATCAGGGTTCATGCTCAAATATGGGGGAAAAAAATCCCTGAGTTCCCAGACAATTTTCGAGAAAATATTAGCGACATATTACAAGAAACGCTTCACTGTATGATGTCATATTACTGCCGATCATGATAGAAATTCAGGTAGAAATCATTATTTACATGCGTTTTTTCCCAATACTTAATCATTTAAATTTTGATACGAAGCTAAATAAGAAAAACATAACTTGAGAGAAAAAAAAAATTGTCTTTCCAGGTTTTATAACTAATTTTCCCTGACTTTTAATGAAAATTTTCATTTTCCCTGACTTTTTTAACAAATTCCAAATTCCCTGAGTATTCCCTGTTTTCCCTGATGAGTATGAACCCTGCAAATGTAATCTAGGATTTATGAAAAAAGGGGTGATACAGGGTGGCTACAGAAATTCAGAAAAAATGTTCCCTGATTTTTCCATGACTAATTTTGACAAATTTCCATGATTTCCGTTACCTATTATATACATTTTCATAATTGCGGCGTTTTTACCGTTGATCAACGGTAAAAACGCCTGCTACATTGGGATGACCAAGCGAAAAATCACCGATAGAGAAAAAGAACACCGGGCAGACCTTAAATTAGGAAAAACCTCTACCGCTTTCTCCACTACCCACAATAATATCAACGGTAAAAACGCCTGCTACATTGGGATGACGAAGCGAAAAATCACCGATAGAGAAAAAGAACACCGGGCAGACCTTAAATTAGGAAAAACCTCTACCGCTTTCTCCACTACCCACAATAATAACCCCATAAACATTAACTCCATTAACATCCAAAAAATAGCACCTTACAATAACCATAATTATGCTCTAAAACGGGAGGCACTTGAAATTATTACTAACCCCAACACTGTAAACAATAGAGAACATTCCATCATCCCTACTGCATGGCAACACATCTTGGAGGAATATGAAGTGAAGCGAAATAACAGCCACAGCAAACCGCCGAACTATAAACAGAAGGACGTAAACGATAGTCTTGGCTCTGAGGATGGTCGCGATTGCGACTGAAATTAATCAGCCAAAACGATGAAAAGCTTATGTAAGGTATATATTAAACTTAAAATTATAAAATATTTTGTTTTAAGAGAAAGGCCGATTGACTACTCTAAGGTCCTAGGCCTGAGGAGAAGTGCCCTCTATGGGAGTCTTTCTAAGGGGTCCTGGTCCATATTTATGCAAGAGAGAAAACCATGGAAAACTCCAAACGGCTAGGCAGACGAGCGCAACCTGGGATCAAACCCAGGTACATCACGTCTACGAGCTTTGTGCACAGAATCGCTCGGGCACTGATGGGTCAAAAATTATAAAGATATTGCTCATTTTAATTGCCCAACATATTGACATCAAGATAAAATTATTCCTTGTGTTGCGCTATTTTTTTTTATTTATTTTTTTTTTTATGTTAACTTGACAAGATTCATCTAGAATGCAGCAAATCCTGTACAATCATGGTCAAGATAACATCTGTTTGGCGATTTTTCAGTCAGGCTTGCTGGGTAAAAATGAAAAATTTCATGATTTTTGAGTATTTTTACAAAATTCCCTGATATTTCCAGATTGATAAAGTACCTGATGTTTCCATGATTTCCCTGATTGTCGCCACCCTGTGATACAACAGAATATAGAATCGCAGCACTCAGCTATAAAAGTGTCATGAATCAATGAAGTCTCAATATCAAATAAAATTGCACCCCATACCACAACTCCCAGTTGTAAGACCATTAGAGGTCAAGACTCACGGTCGCCACTCGCCGACTTAATTTGAAAAAGTGGCGATCCAAAAAAATTGCTATGATCGGCAATTTTTCTGCGAATTCGCGAAAATATTTCTTCCGTTAAAAAAAAAAAATCGCGGATATCGTTCGTTTAAAAAAAAAGAAATCCCATTAACGATCGGCGATTATTAATGGGATTGCGATGACGATCGTGCCTTCCGATTTCCAATCTTTCTCCATCCACAACATAAATGTCAATATTCATTTAAAACTTGCTTTATGAGATTCTAGAACCTAGAAAGAAGTAGAATTGTTAAATATTTCTTGCTCATTGTTAAATATTTTTTGCTCCTCACTCTTCCATTTTCTTATCATTTATGATAAAAAATAGATTTTTTAGGAACGAAATTTTTTTCTAAATCAATTTAAGAAAATTAATGCTAAGTTGATGTCATACATGTTTAAAGCTGATAATTAAATACTTATTAATGTATGATTAATGTACATACATAAAAATTTTATTCTATATATGTTTGAAAAATTAGTTTTTCTGATGGTATGAAATTTTTATAAGGTTTTATGTGGATATAAAAGTAACTGCAGTTATATTAAATATTTTTTTTTGAGTTAATGAAATAATCTTGAAAGTGTTTAATGTAGATAAAAGCTATATATACAGTGGAGCACCGTTTATACGTTTTACAAGGGACCGTTCCTAAAAAACGTATAACTGAAAAAAACGTACAACTGAAAATTCGTTTTAACATTAATACACAATAAAGTGTCATATTAATAATAAAAGTCTAATCAATTTTCATGATTTCCTTTACATTTATTCGAATAAGAGATATTTTAATTAAATTAAAAATATTTTTAAAAGATAGAATAAAAATTAAATAATAATTAAAAATATAGAAATTCAGAATTTTTTTTTTCAAGATTTCGATTTTAACCTTTAATAAATCTTCAAGTTTACAAAATGCCTATAAAGTTGTGGGGATTTTTTCCTTTTATACCCTATAAAGTGGGAGGTCTTCAAGTGGTCACTGGCTACTTGTATACCTACCATTCAATCCAGTCGCCAACTGCTTATCTCTGAAAATTTCTCAAACACCCCCCTTTCCCCAGGCTATCGATGCAGGTCGCACTTTGTCACCATAGTTCTGAAAAAATAATCGAAAAGATAAGAATAAAACATAAAGAGCATTCGTCTTTTTTTTTTATCATTGAAGGAAACTCAAACTTGGGATTCTAAAAGGAGAAAAAAAAAAAAGAAAGAAACGTATAAGTGAAATTAAGAATTTACTCGTGTCGTATAAACAAAATATTTTAACATTAGAATTCAATGGAATGATTTGGGACTGAAGTCGAAAAACGTATAAATGAGAAAAACGTATAAATGAGAAACGTATAAAAGGTGCTCCACTGTATATATAACTGTTTAGGTAGTCAATTTATTGAAAGTAATGCTAATAATGTCCAAGCAATCCACCAACCAATCATGTTTGCAGAAATTTTCAGCAAATTTCTAATTTTAGCAATCAAATGTCAGTTAATAAAATTAATCCTCTGATAATTGGATAGTACATATTCTTTGCCTCCCCACCCCCTCCTCAGACTCAAAATAATTTCGTTTTCCTCTAATTCTAATCATGATTATTTTCCATTTGCAGATGGAAGTGCCAGACTAGGTGAAATTTATTAAATGAATCAAATTTTTGTATTTCTTTTGCAATGGGACATAAAATAAATATTCTTGTAAAACACAAATTGTGTATGAGAAATAACATTGTTAGAACATATCATCATTATAGCCAGCTGTTTTCCATAGCAAAATTAATATTTATCCACGAAAGTCTATATATTTTCCCTCATTACTAAAACTTTAAATTTTAAAGTCTTCTTTCTAAGTACTATAGTTATTAATAGCATTTTAAAAAAGCTATTACATGCTATTATAACTACATACTTATAGAACTCACTCTTAAAACATTAACAAGAATAAAATCATAAGCATTCAGTGGAAGTTCAAATGAGGTTATACCTTTACTCAAAAACTGAATCACTTTTGAATGATTCGATTTCTAAATCTGTTTTGTCTTCCTCTTACCTCCTTTCATTTCAGATATTGAAAAATTTAAACTATATAGAAGTACGTAAGTTTTTAAAAAAATTATTTATTTTCAAATAATACCTATTTAATTTTTTTTAATGGGTAGAAATACACACATATATATTTTTTTATTATTAAAATAATACAATAAAGAGCACTATTTCTTAATTTAATTTTATGACCACATCATTTGTGTTTCTATGCTTTTACGCGCACACACACACACACATATATATATTATTTGTATGTGTATGAATCCAATGTATAACGACAATGACTCATGAGTGGCCACTGAGTTTATCATGTCCAGTGGCCACTACTAAAAATTTTAAGTCTTGCACTCTACAGACCATGCAGCAGACGACTGTCAAACACAGCTGGCACATTTTTAACTTATACCATTAACAATGTTAGTACTCACTTTTTTATTCATCCCTCCCCCCCCCCCTACCCATTTTTTTTTTTTTTTTTTTTTGGAAAACTGATTTTCTTATTTAATTGTAACTGCATATTGGAGAAAATTGTTTCGCAGAAAAGGTGGTGTAAAAAAATTGGCAGGTTCTAATAATATTACAGAATAAATTAAAAGTGTGACAATTCCGAGTAAAGTGAATATCCAACTTCAACTATTATCCTGGACGTATACAAATGTCTTTGGTGGTCATCAGGGTTGAACTTGTATGTAACTGGACTCATAACTGAAAATAATTCGTTTCCTGATCAAATGTATCCAGTACAACTGTAATGATTCTAGTACTATGCAACAGTGAGGTACAGTCAGCAAAAGTCATTTTAATTTTAGCCACCAAGCCCATTCGCTGAGTTATCTATGAATAATAGTGTTCTTGTTACACATTAGATAATTGGCCGCCAAAAGGTAATCATTTTAATGTCCTATTATAAGTTATGTGTATACACGAATTTATCCCATTCGAATAATGTTTTGGGCATAACTAAAACTCTTATGACTTTTAGTGGAGAGAGAGAGAGAAAAAAAAGGGACTTTAGGGACCACACTAAATGCCCTGTGGTTCGGTACACCACAATAATTTATATTTTGCTGGTCCATTAAATATTTTTGTGGTCCCAGACCAATGGACCACTGCTAGTTTAGTTAAAAATAATTTTCAATAAATTTAATATTTTTAAAAACACAGAATTATAAAACCTGAAATAAAAATTTAGCAGAAATCTAAGAATATGAAATAATTATAGTTTAAAAGAGAGAAAAGAAAAATATAAGAAATATTATATTTACCTTCTCCAATTTTTTCTACCTTCACATAGTTTTCCATATTTTATCTAAGAATATAAGAATTGAAAATTAAATAAAAATATGAAATAGCTTAGATTGGAGAAAATAAGAAAGCATATATTAAATTTATATTTAGTAACAAAAAAATATAAATTAAAATCTACGGACAAATGTTTTCCCTTTCATTTATTGGGGATTTTAACATCTAAACCATATAAATGAAAATTGGAAACTGCAGCATAATATTCATTTATCAAAAGAACGCAAGCCTACTTTTCAGTTTTCCGGGCTCATATAAATTAAGAAATAGGTCACTGGCCCACAAGCAGGGTTCGTAAATATCATGATATTTTCGAAAATATCAAAAATATCCGATATTTTGATATATATCCGATATTTTTGATATATATCCGGTATTTTCAAAATTGTCAACTTATGATAAATATTTTCAGATTTAATGCAACTTAAACACCTATACATATTGCACATTATATAAAAACTAATATAAAACATTATTCTAATATAAAATAGTACTTTAAATATATATATATATAATTATAAATAATATATATATATTTTCTTTTTTTTAAACACTAACAAAATTTTAAGTTAAACAATTTCTCTTTCAAAACACAAATTATAAAACTATCTCAAATCTCTAGAATGTTTTTTATTTTTGTTCAAAAATTTAAACAAAATGTAAGTTTTTCTGCTTTTTCAGTTCCTAGCCTGTTGCGTAATTTAGAATGAACAAAACCAAAGCTAGAGAAAACTCTAAGGATGCTGTTGTTGGTGAAGCAGTAAACAATTGATTAACTAACTTGGAAATTTTTTCTTTTAGTGGCTGTTCAATTTTAATATTATCCCACTTTAGAAAAACATTTTCAGATGCGTAAAATTATTTTTGTTAGCTTCGTTTAGCATTTCATCTAAAATAAAATTTTCAATATCAATTGAAAATTTAAAGTTCTAATTTTTAGACAAAAAATATAAATATGATGAATAATGCTATTTTCAAAATACTTCACATAAATGAAAATATCAAAAATCCCGATATTTTAAAAATAAATATCGGATATATATCATGATATATATCGATTGATATATATCCCGAACCCTGCCCACAAGACTTAAGATTTTTACTAGTTTATAATATCAGGGGTTAATCCAGGTTTTTGAAAATGGTACCCCATTTGTGAATTTTGTAAATAATTTGTGAAAATTTTTTTTATTAATTTGTGAAAATTAAAAATGCCTAGTGAACAAATTAACCGAAGTGCACAAAGTAATTTATACAGTTTTAAAATACCAATAAAAATATAAAAGTTGTAAAATAGAGTTATATTTATGTTGATTGGGTAAATACCTAAATTGAAGCTGTTTATAATTTTTTTGTAAAATATTTGAGTATGCATATTACGTGACATTTCAAACCATCTAAGACATCACATATAACAGACTCGTTTCAAAAGTCAAAAATTTTAAAGATCTCAACTAGCAATGGATAAATGCTTTATTCTCTAATAAGCAAATAATATTCATCATATCAAATGCTATAATATAAAGCTATTATATATACGTTCTCCCTCCTCTCATTTTGTGTCACTTTGACAATTTTTAAACAGTAATGAAGGAAAAGCTAAACGTCCAATTTCAGGGTATTTGGGAAAATCCTGGGTCCTCAGGACCCATGAGTTCCGAAGATCTGGGTCCTTCTTTCAAAAAAATGGGTCGTATATACTATAAAGATATAAATTAAAATTATCTTATTGTAGTTAAAAGATATTTTTTTATGAATTTTTCATCAGCTCTTTCTGAGATTTCCTTAAAACTATTATGTAGGAGGTTTTTGCTGTTTAAAAACAACTGGAAATATTTAGCCCAGTGTGTTCTGGAACCAGAAAGGAAAAATTAACAAAAGAAAGTACAGTATAATAGCTATACATGTATATATTTACTAAATACATTTTATTTTCAGTGATATAAAATGCCATTTAAAAAAAAAAAAAAAAAAAAAAAAAAAGTCCTTGAAATTATCAGCATTAGGATAACAAAAAAAAAAAAAAAAAAAAAAAAAAAAGGGAAGGAAGGAAAAGAAAATTTTGAAATAAACTAATGTTTGATTACAAAGATTGTCAATATTTTGAATTTTTAAATAACATTTTTCACCACTTTTCTAAAATAAAACTGAAATTATTTTTATTATTATTATTTAACGATTAAATTAATTAAAAATTATTTTAAAAAATAGTCTGTTATGGCCTTCACAAAACTTTCTTCTGTATCATTCTATATTACAAGGCCACTTACTGTTTAACATGCACAAAAATTCAAACATAGCTTCTAACAGTAAATATTTTTATTTATCTGTGGAATTTGATGCAGATTTAATCAACAGATGCTGAAATGTAGCCACGTGGAAAATAACAAAAGGTGAGTAATAGCAGCGCCACCTGTAGGCCAATATACATCAAATTAAGTCAATAACTGTTTTGGCGCATTTATATGCCATAGAAGTTGAAAATTAGTCTTTCTATTTACGCGCGCAGCAGCGCCACCTGTCGGCCGATATGAACCCAAATTGAATCAGCATAGTATTTCACAGTAGTCCTTTCATATACCAAGTTTTGTGCAATAAATGGTAATAGAATATGAAATATAGTCTTCCCATTCAAGGGAAAAACTGCAGTATAACAGCGCCCCCTATCGGTCGGTATGCACCAAAATTGAATGAGCATAATTTTTCATAATGGCCTTCTCACTTATCAAGTTTTGATCGAGTATATATGATACAACCTTAGATATAGTCTTCCCTTAAATGGAAAAAATCGTATCGTCACCTGTTGAGTGATTTGCACCAAAATTTGATAGACACTAATTTATGTCAAAGTGCAACTACATATAAATTCATATGAAATTGTGTTCTCTAGTTCTTGAAATATAATCGCCACAAATTCTTGTCCCACACAAATAGAATTTTCTAAAAATTATCAAATCTTGTTCAGGACCTATCAAAACGTATAAAACCATCGAAAACCGCAAGTAAAAAAAATATTTATGAAACCAATTTGTTTTTCTATTGAATACAAAATAAAGTAAAAATTGAAGTATGGCGTTTCCGGAAAAAACGGGAAAGTTGGTAGCTATGTTCATGCCTTTCATTTCACTGGAACAACCAGACGTTAACAGCGACCTGCGCGATTAATATAAAAAAATGTATATTATTTTCGTCCTTTTGTAAAAACTTATTAGATTATAATTACCGAAATAATTATTGAAGTAATAATTTATCATGGTCCTCTTAAGGGGGTGCATCACGGATCGTCAAGGTCATCGAAAGCCTGTGTTATTCTATGGCGAAATTTGTTTATAGAATTACACATTACCTAATGAATTTTTTTAAATTCTGTTTTCACAATCAGAAAATTCACAACCATACACTGAAGACCCGTGAAACAAAAACTGTTATATTTAATTTTTAACCCTTTATTTTTAAGCTGTAAAATGCGAAAAATACACTTGTGTTGCTTTACTAGCCTCTAACTTATCAACAAATTGCAATATCTGAAATCTGTATAGCGTGTCCCTTTCTCAAGAAAACCAAGCTTTTTATTAATGTTTTTATAAATTGTTTTATTTAAATCTCTATTAATGAGAATATAAGAAACTTTAATTTTTAAATTGAAAAACCTCAATTTTAGCAGATTTCTCCGCCTCCCATCGGAAACGCCCCGCGAAACTTACGGGAAGTCATTAAGGTTGATTGATGATATCGTTCATGTCGAAAGGGGAAGGGGGATAATGGTGTCGTTAAAACATACTTTCTGGGTCCACACAGAATTTTTCTTTTTCAGAGTCCAAATGCATTAAAGAAAAAAACTTTTTGCTTAAAAATCTAATATTTTTTTTTATATATATTACCAAAAAAAAAAAAAAAATGTTTGTGTCTCCGATAATAGTTTTAGAATTATTAAATATTTAATTAAAAATATAAAAATAAATAAATAAATAATAATAATAAATAAATAAATGAACTTATGAGTTTTTTAATTAATTTAATTAATTTATTTTGTCCTTGGCATAAATTCATTTACACGTGAAAAATAAAAATAAAATAATAATAATAGTAATGATAATACATACAAACATATATATATATATACATATATATGTACCGGTACGATTTGATTGTGAAATTTTTCTCAATTTGGTGATAGCTTTTCCTAAGCAGAGCAATCGTTAGATTTTTATTATTATTATTATTATTATTATTACTAGGGTGCTCTGCCCCTTACTCGCTTCACTTATTTACCCCTGCGGCACTCTGTACGTTTATTCGCCGCTTTACCTTTCACTGAATAGGGATATTACTAGTGCATAACATAAACCAAAAGTAGAAAAATGAAATTCAAGAAATCTTCATATTTATTGTCTAATTGAAATATATAAGTACTATTTAAAACTTTTTATTACGAAATATTATTCTAAAAATCAGTAAGTATATATTTATATATAGATATATATATTTAGAATAGAAAAATAAAATAAATAATCGTAATATCTAGACCATTTTGCGTTACACCTTTAGTATACGACCCCTTTGGCAACTTTTAAATTTTTGTTTCGATTTAGTGATGATTTTTTTCGTGTAATTGTTCTTTATATATATATATATATATATATATATATATATATATATATATATATCTCTTTCTCTCTCTCTTATTTAAAAAAAAAAAAAAAAAAAAAAAAAAAAAAAAAAATCTAGGATACCTACTTTTTCTAATACTTTTTACTAATAATCTTTTAGTTAATTTGGGATGGTATATAATGCTTTCTATATATTTTTAATGTACAGTTAGATAATTTTACCATTTCGAAAACATCTGGTGAAAAAAAAAAGTCCATTACCTACTATTACATTTATTATATGCACTTTTTTGACATAATGTAAGGTCAAAAAACGTAAAATTAGCCTAACAAATTAGACACTTAACAATTTTCCAGCGAAAGAAAACTGATACATGTGTAAAGTTATACAAACAGAGTTTACATACCAAGTTAAAAAAAAAAAGGTAGAGCCGCTTTTAAAAAATACTGATTTCCGAGATCTAAAACTGACCTACCTAATGAGGATGATTGTCAATTTTCCTGTAATAGCCACGTAATATATGCTAAAGGATATCTAAAATGAGATTTATGTAGCAATTTTCAAGAAAATCGTAAGAACCATTTTTGAGACATCGACATCCACCAAAGTTTTTCAAACTCAATTATTGACAACAGTTACATACGAAAGGGTATCTAAAAGAGATTTATTATGGCGAGTTTGTACAAAAATTACTACAGCCGTTTTTAAAGAAATGCACTTGCGAGACCTCAAATTCATTTTCATGAACTAGCCAACTATTACATACGAAAGGAAATCTTATATGGTGTTTATATAGCAGCTTTGAAGAAAATCGTTAGAGTCGTTTTTGAGATACGGACTTAGGGTCCTACTTCCGGCTTCATATATCTCCCTTCCGGCTTTCCAAATTTTAACCAAAAGTTAAAATTCATCGGCACATCAGACCTAACTCAATTCTGAAGTTTCATTGTTCTACCTTTATTGGTTTCACAGATATGACAGTCAAAAGACTCACCCCATACATGCACACACACACTGACCAATTGCCATAAACTGCTTTTTTGGACTCAAGAGACCTTAAAACATGTAAATCAAGTGAAAACTCGACATGAAATTTTTGAACCGAATACAATACTTTCATTACCTACGGTAGTTGGATAATGAAAGTAAAAAGTTTATTATTATTATTATTACTTTAATTTGGGAAAATCTCCTTCAATTTTCCGTGCCTAAAGCTTGAAGTTTTAATTTTCTATCTACTTCTTAAAATAACAAAGGATAAAACCTACTCGATTTTTACTTCCATTACCCGACTACCGTAGGTAATGGAAGTTTTGTAATGTTGTTTTTGTCAATAAAAGTTTATTTGTGTATAGCTTTGAATTCTTTTTCCTATTTATTTGTACAGCAGTTTTATTTTGTTTGATATCTTAATAAAAACAAATGTGCAGAGAGTAATTAACAAATGCTTTTGCCAATATTCATACTTGTAGTTTAAAATGTGCGCATATATATACATACATACATATATATATATATATATATATAATACTTACCAAATTGGCTTTTGTGTGTTGTGGCAATTTTTTCATCTGTTTATTTTTCGTCTAATTAGGGACTATCTATCATACTAATGAATGTATCTGTGCGAAGACCAATATATATACGAAGGATAAAATTTATAAACAAAATTCTTTCCTTTTTAATATTATAGTTGAATATAAAACTTTATTCTATGTTTTCCTTTTTCAAAGAAAATTCCAAATTTCAGTCACGATACAAAATATTTAGATTATGAATATAAATATTTTGAAATCAATATACTATTTTATTTCTTAAATTTCAATTTTTTTGCTGATATTTTTTTCAATTAAAGTATTTTTAGGTTTTAGAGTTTGAAAAAGTCTGTTCTATTGCCGTGCACATACAAAGTATTTTAGTATGATAGGGGTTGTGATTTAGGTCTTGTTAATATTAAACCGTAACTTAGCTTTGTTTCTTATTATGTTCAAAAATAAGAATATTAAAAAATTAACATGTCATTATTATTTATTATTATTATTATTATTTGTAATTGAAGTATTCGTAACTTTCAATGCTTCTCCTCTTTTTTACTTTCTCTTACCCATAAGGTAGAGAAAGTATTGTTTTTGGGTCAAATTTTCGAACGCGAGATTTTGTTATATTTACACGTTTTGAGGTCCCCTGACTACGAAAATCGCGTTTTTAGCAAATGGTCTGAGTCTGTGTGTGTGTCTGTCTGTTATCAGCATATCTCAAAAACAAATTATGGCAGAAAGTTCAAACTTCGTATTCTAAATGTGTATCATATAGGGATGCTACAGTAAGCTTTTCGTTAAGATCAAGCAAATGGTTCGTGTACAGGGACAATCAAGAGAATTCTAATACATTACGTCTATGGGGGAAATTGCAGGTAAGTAGAGTTTAACGTCTATAGACTGCACTAAACCAAATGAAACGAAAATAGATATATTTTTTGTAATAGAGATAGTCAACTGGAAAAAAAAAAATTGTGTATGTAGGAGCCTCGCTTCCCCCACTGGGGGGGGGGGAAGTCCCCCGTCGAGGGGAGTAAATTTTCATGATGGGTATCTTTCAAAAGAGCTCGCCAATACCTTTAAAACGAATGGTTGAACCATCGATCTGCGATAATTCAAAACAAAGTTATCGATTTTTTTTTTTTACTTTTAACGAAAAAAAAAAAAGCTTATACCTCTACTGATTTGTGTACAGGGACCCCTAAAATATTTCAAAGCATTGCGTTCTATGACAGGCATTTCTATAAACCCTATTTTCATACCCTTACTGTACAAAAATCTTAATGAAATTGAAATATGTTAAACAAGTTCACTATCGGATGTTTCCTGTATAAAATGGAGTAAATACCACCACTGGGGGGGGGGGGGGGGGGAAGTCCACCCTCGAGGGGAGTAAATTTTCATGATGGGTATCTTTCAAAAGAGCTCGCCAATACCTTTAAAACGAATAGTTGAACCATCGATTTGCGATAATTTAAAACAAAGTTATCGATTTTTTTCACTTTTAACGAAAAAAAAAAAAAAAAAAAAATTAAAAACTTAGAAAAAAAAATCTTTTTTTTATTTTTTTTATTGAGAATAAAATGGACTTTTTTTTGGATATTTAGTGTCATACTACTTCTCTAATATGGAAATCGTCTGCATTATTATAAAAGATAATTTTTTTTAAATAATAATTTTAATAAATTATTTTTAAAAAATAGAATCATTTTTTAATAACCGAATTATATTCTATATAAATGTAGGTGCGTTAATGAAACGGGGGGTTGAGGGGGGCGGTAGCCCCCCTCACACAGAATTAATTATCATACAAAACTCTTCCGAAGCCTAATTTAAATTGTTTAACATAGGTTTACATAATATCGTTATCTTACCTCTTAATCTCCAGCCTATATTTATAGTATTAATGTTCAGGGTAAGAGAAAGAGAAAGTCGTGTGAGTGACACACCAGATTATTTTTTTTTTCTTTTTTTTTCAACATTCCGTTATTTTTATTTATTTATTTTTTATTTATTTATTTATTTTATTTTATTTTATTTATTTATTTTTTTTAGAATGCTTTGAAACTGATATATGTTATTCAAGGTAGCTATGGCACGTTTTCTATTAAAAATGATATAAATAACGCAAATCTCCGGCAAAATAATAATAATAACAATACAAAAGCATAAAATTCTAACGGAATAATTATTTTATTTTCATTTTGTGTCCATTTCAAATTATGGATATTAATTGTTATTAAATTTTTTATTATAGTATAGTGTTGTAATTATGACGTCCCAACCTAAAACAGAGAATCTGAAACCTGTATTGCATTTGCTGTAAAATTAAAGCTATTATAATTAAAGCTATTATAATTCGTATTCATTATTATTATTATTAATTTAGAAAAAGTCTAGGTGGAATGGATTCTGTGAGAATCTTTTTAAGGGGTCCTAATCCATATTAACGTGTGTTTTGGAGAAAACGATGGAAAACTCCTAGTGCTAGGCTGACGAGTGCTGCCTTGAATCGAACCAAACACTTCTCATGGCTTAGAGAGTAAAATCTTTTGGTTAGTGGTAGGGTTGCTATTCAAGAAAATGTGTTAATTAAATTAGTAATTCAATGAAAATCGAATAAGCGAATTTTTTCTTTGTATATTTATACTGTGCTTCGAATGGGATATTCGCAGTATGCTGTTATGTCGTATGTATAAATCGTTGTCACAAAAGTTGCGCCAAATGGGTGCAAGTTTATGCGGATCACGGAAAAAGGGGCACCTGGGGAAAAAAAGGGCACTTTTTCGATTCGCAAATTAAGAAAAGTGCCCTTTTTTCCGGATCGCGGAAAAAAAGATACCGGAAGAAAGGGCACTTTTCTTAATTGTTTCTTGGGTCATTCCATGCCAAATCAACCAAAAAATTTCAATTTTCAACCTGACCACCTCAGATTTCTATGAAACTTGCAGGAATCATTCTCCTTGATGATATAAATGAGAATATATTTTTAGAAAATTTTTATCTCTTTCGATTTTTTTTAAATTAATTTTTTTAATTTCAAAAAATCAGCATTTTTTAGCTTGTGTAAGGATTTTCAATCTCAAATTTCTCAAGTTCTATAAGGGATAGAGAAGTTTATGACCCCTCATTTTAAAGAGTATTTTCCAAGGTTTAATTTGATATGCAACATCATTATGTTGGGAAAATTTTTTAAAAATTATTAAATTTTAAAATTTTAAATTTTAAAAATTTCAAAGATAGTGTTTTTTAAAAAATTTGAAAAAAATATATGTTTTGGGCTATACTAGAAGCTATATAACCTGAAACTTTTAGAGTGGGATCTCTATGGGGTCAGAAGTTATTACAAAAAACTTAGTTACTCTACATGGTAAATTGTATTATAATTACAGTTGAATCTCGAAAATCCGGATTTGGCAGGACCACGGCGATTCCAGATTTTAGAGATTTATTGAAAACTAATTTTTTGTGATATTATAATAACATACAAACTGCAATTTTATGTTAATGAAAATAAACAACAAATCAAATTGGTTAATTAAAATATAAATATAATAAAAGACTTATGTTAAATTAAAACAGATATATTACACTAAAATATAATAAACAACTGATAATGCCTCCTAAATAACTGCTAATAAACTAAGGAAACAATTTTTTTTTTTAACATTTCAGTAATTATTTTTCACTATGATTTTATTTATTTATTTATTTTTTATTTCCCCCCCCCCCCCCATTTTATAACCTACCTTTTTTTGTAAAAAAATTAAATCTTTAATTCACAATCAAACAATATAAAAATATGTCAGATTATGTTCAGATTTATGTATTCAGTGTTCATTTAAATGAATTTTAAACTGCATTGCACAAGAAATATGGAAATAAGATACAGCTAAGTCTTATTTTAAAATTAAAATTGAAAAATCGTCTGGATTTTAGAGATTTTTGGATTTTGGATGTCCGGATTTTCAAGGTTCAATTGTACCATATAATATGCTTACTTGATAAAAGACATTATTTTGAAAGTTCATCTTTATGACTAGTAAAATAGTAAAAAAAAAGTTTTCTTCAGGAAAATTTCTAAGATCATTAAAAATTTGATTATTTGATTTCTTTTTTAAATGTGTGTGTAATTCTACAAGTTTCAAATTTTTAAGATTATAATCATTAGTGATGGTTTTAAAACTTACGCAGTTTTTTAAAGACAGATTACAAAATGATTACAATATAAGGTTATAAATTTATATCAGAAGCCATTCAGATAATAAATTACAACACTTACAAATTAATGACAACATAAGTCATAGTAAGTAAACAATAATCAATTCATTTGCTAATTGGAAATGTTCTGGTTCAAAATTGTCTTTATTTAAAGATTGTTTTATTTATGTTGTTGCTGGCATATGACTCATCTGCATCTCCACTGTAGTTTAATTTTTTATCTCTTTTCTGAGATCTCAATGTAGAAAAAGTTAGTTGTGATTTTGGGTTCATACCAGGGTTCCAACTCAATTTCAAAAATAAAATTCCCTGACTTTTCCAGGTCTATTTTTAGAAAATTCAAGTCATGAAATTTGGTTTGCAACATAAAAGGTAAGCTCACAGCGTAAAACATAAAACAGCTTGCGACATAAAAGACAGCATAGTCATGTGACCTGCAACATACACTGAATGCTCAAAAAGCATTTTCCAGGTTTATATCATAATTTTTCCAGCTTTTTAGACAATATTTATGATTTTTCTCTGAAATTTCCTTGAATTTTTTCAATAATTTCAAATTCCCTGACTTTTCCAGATTCTCCCTGACCCATGGGAACCCTACCATACTCTTTTAAGTAGAAGTAAAATAAGCATTTTTTTTTTTTTTTTTTTTATAAATCAAACATTTTTGGCATATTTATTTTAAACAATGAGTACCCTCTTCAGATAAAAAAAATTCAATCAATTCTATTTAGTTTTTACTTTTGTGATGTAAGAAATTTTATTTCTTCTTACAACCTGACTTTAAATTAGTATGATTTTTATGATTAAATGTATGATTAAATTTATGATCATTAAGACTTTGTGTAAAGATGAGTAAACCTAGCACATGAAAACATTTTTCTATATATTGCTATAACCCATTCAAGAAAGGTGCCATGATTATTATTAAAAAAGTTTTCGATTTGTAATAATGAAAAAAATTATATTTATATATGTTTTCATTTATAATAAATGAAACACTTTGAGATATAGTCCAAATTTGTATAAACATGTACTGGATGTCGTAAAGCTATATTAAAGCTTCCAGTAATTTTAACTGAACAATGTATTTATATGTACCTTTGTTTCTTTATTATCATTTCTAATCGCAGTAAGAACCTACTCTAAAACATTCCAGCTATAAAACTTACAGTAATTAAAAAAAAAAAAAAAAATTTTTTTTTTTTTTTTTTTTAATCTAACAAAATTTTATCAAAAAAATTGTTTATTTTTTATTGAGCAAAATTACATTGAATATTGATCCCTCCCCCCATGTTTAATTGTATATTAGCATGCAATACTGTATGTGTGAATTTTAATTAACAGGTATTTTATAAAGTAAGCATATTATATGTTAATTTAATACAATTTACCATGTAGAGTAGCTAGGTTTTTTGTCATAACTCCTGATCCCATTGAGATCCCACTCTAAAAGTTTCAGGTTATATAGCTTTTAGTATAACCAAAAACATATAATTTTTTCAAATTTTTTAAAAAACACTATCTTTGAAATTTTTTAAATTCAAAATTTTAAAATTTAATAATTTTTAAAATTTTTACCCAACATAATGATGTTGCATATCAAATTAAACCTTGGAAAATACTCTTTAAAATGAGGGGTCATAAACTTCTCTATCCCTTATAGAACTTGAGAAATTTGAGATTGAAAATCCTTACACAAGCTAAAAAATGCTGATTTTTTGAAATTTAAAAAATTAATTAAAAAAAAATCGAAAGAGATAAAAATTTTCTAAAAATATATTCTCATTTATATCATCAAGGAGAATGATTCCTGCAAGTTTCATAGAAATCTGAGGGGGTCAGGTTGAGTGAGTGGTTGATTTGGCATGGAATGACCCTCTTGTAAAATACTTCTAAATACGAACAATAGCAAAAAATTTTTGTTTTTACGAGGGGAAGGGGGGGGGGAAAGAGAGACAGATTAAACAAAAAAAATTTTGTTTCAGAACCCATGCATCATTCATAATTTATAAAACATTTTCCCCATTACTATGACATTTATATATATTGTAAAAAAAAAAAAAAAAAAAAAAAAAAGAGTCAGAGGTTGATTTTTATATAAAAGGAAGTTACTAAAATAAATTAAAAATATGCATAGATAAAGAAAGATTTTCCAGCACTTTTGTGCTAAAAGAATTAGCTATCGTGGGTGAAATTGATAAAATATTTTTGATTTGATTTGACAAATTTGATTTTGTTTGTTATATCAGTGTCAAACAGCAGACAAACCAACCCATCATAGAGACATAGACGGTAGAAAGAGTCTGATTTGAAGTGTTTTCTTTAATAAGATAGATTTTCTTTTTATTATTTAACTAATTTTATGACTTTAAAAAATTGTAAATTGTAATGTCTGGACATAACTTTAAAATAATAATAATTTGTTAAAAATAATTAAATAAAGGAATGAAAAATAAAACTATGGGTTAGGAAATATATAATAGTGCCGTTGGAGCGATGAAATTGTGAAGTTTGGAAGAGCAGAATTTAGAATTGCAGAAAACAGGGGAGCTTTAGAATCACCTTGGAGGGGATCTCTGCATTGGATTGATTTTACTTAAAGTTGCAAGTAGAAAATTGTTGAAATTATTAATTTTGTTATCCTAAATGTTTTATAATTTATTGCTTTTCCTTTCTGCAGAGATGTAAATTATTTTGGGAAATAATAAGGGCGGTGGGGGATGAGGTTCTAAACTAAAAGCCTTGTAAATATTCCAACTTCACGGGTGTTATTTATCATAGATCCACAGTTAAAATATCAGGAAATGAACGTATTATTTTACTTTTTAATTTTTAAAGTTTTCTTAATTAAAGTATTTGCAGCTCTGCGTGTGTCGGATTATATTCCATCAAAATTCGAAAATTACATTAAAATTAGACCCAAAAATAAATAAATAAATAAATAAAATTTTTCCTTGAACTGTAATTCTACTTAATTAAATCTTAAAACTGTTTAGACTCAAGACTAAAATTTTAAGGGAGGAACAGGAAAATGTCATATTGTAATAAAATAATGAAAGAAAATTATATTGAATATTTACTGAAAATTTTTAAAAAGGTTTTCATTATATATATATATATATTGCATATTAAGTTTTAAGATCAATAGCATACGATAATAAAAATAATGTACTTAAAAAAAATCTAAAATTGCGGAACATTTTTAGAACATATGGAACAGTTTTATTTCACATGTATTTCTTTGTAAGAGGGATACTCCCCTCCTCCATCAAACCCACTTATTTATAATGCGTAATTGTAAAAATAAACAAATGAATAATAATCAAGGCTGTTACTAATTTGACTTCAAACTTGACTACCTTGCTCAAAATTTTAAGTGGCAACCTAATACGAACTTCAAAATACCACTTTTGAATTTCCTGCAGTTATCTGTTTTTATGTTATTCTGATAACAGATATATATACAGATCAACCACTAAATAATGGACTTTTATAACCAGGGAACCTCAAAATGTGATATTATGAAGAAAAAAAAAAAAAAAAAAACTAGAGTTGAGAATAAAACTACTAAAAGTAATTCGTTTACATACAGTATGGATATGAAAAATTAATTTTGCTTCGTGAGCAAGTGTTCGTCGGCATAATAAAATATAGCAAAGCACTTCCATCAATTACATTCAATACAAAAGAGCGTTTAGCTTAATTTTGGGTAGCTCTGCATATTGTCGATAAACAATGTTGTGTATTTAAATTTATTCTTACTTGAAAAACTTCTAACACAAAATTAGTTATAATTCCAGCAATTTCCAAGTATAGCCTCAATATATCCAAATACTTTGGAGCTCTGTAAACGAATGATGAATGATTTCTATACCACAATCTACACAAAACATGCTTTTATGCATTTAAAAAAAATTGTTACTCACTTTTGTTTAATCAGCCTATTGATGTTAAATTGTACTTATCAGAACATAATTTATTTGAACTTTGAACCCCATAAACATCATGTATTTGAATTTTCTTGGATATTCCTGTACGTGAACCATTTGCTTTGTCTCAAGGAAAAAATTTAGTGTAGCATATTTATATGAAACCCATTTAAAATACCAAGTTTGGACTTTCTGCTATTATTTGTTCTTGATATATGCTGATAACAGACAGGTACACACACAAACCAACCGCTAAAAACATTTTCCAATTCAGAGGATTTCAAAACGTATAATTATATAATAAAGAAAAAAAAAACTCAATTTCGAAAATTTGACCCAAAAACAATACTTTCTTTACCATGTGTATACGTGAAAGAAAGTAAATAGTTAGAATAAAAAAAAAACTTTTGAGTAAACATATTTCCTATTAAAACTTAAGAAAAAAAAAAAAAAAAATCAATCACTATTTTTTAAAACACACTATCGTGGGTTTGAATCTTTCGACAAGAGAGAGAGCTATTTTATGTACTGTCTGAAACTATATATGTAGTATAAATAATTCAATAAACATTTTTTTTTATAATATTCATATATTTTATGCATGTATTTATAATTAAAAAAAATATTTTCTTCTGTTCCGAAACATTTTGTGTAAAGAATTTTCATTTATTCATTTAATAAGATTAAATTTCTTGACATTAGAATTTAAATCTTAAATCTATTTATTTTAGTGATTTACGTTTCACAAAATATTTCACTGAGCGATGCGATAGTTTGTATATTTTTTTAGCGGCGTTCTTGTAGATAATTGAATACAGGTGGGAAACTGTCTCTTATCACCTGTGTCACCCCACAGCTAGAAAAGGAAGTGTCAAAATAATTAAGGTAGTCAAGAAGATAATTTTTCAACTAATAGGGGAATTTTACTATTCACTGATTGGAGCTGTAGGCTGTCAGTTTTTAAAGTTAGGCCAACCCCAATTTTTTCTTAGAACCTGGGCGGCCATGTTGAATAGAAATCTTCATTTCCGGATGCACGCCCTTAAATCCGGAATTGCAAGGATCGCGGCAATTTTGAATTTTACAGATTTGTGAAAACTGATTTTTGATAATAAAAGAAACATGCCACATGCTATTTTTACTCCTTAAAAGCAAATTATACTTAATTTGGCGAATTAAATAATAAAATAGGAGACATGCACTCCGGAATTTTATAAAAACCCGTATTTTTCAGTTTCTTGGGGGGTGGGGGGAATTATTAAAAGTATAAAGATAAATATTCTATGATTTTGTATAATGTCAATAAATTTTAATATTATCCCTTTTATAGTTAGTTCTTAGCTCTCAAAAGAAATAAAGATGTACAGATGAGAGTTACGCTAGTCTGCATGCGGCCTGCTTCAAGGTCAAAGAGCAACGTGTTATGTAGAAGTAGGTCAGCGATTCTGTTAGGATCTTGAAGGAGTGTGTTTATTATCATTTAGCCAAGTCAAGAGATAACGGAATATTGAGCGTTATTTATTTATTTTATTCAGTGATTTTATTATTAAATATAATAGATACTTTTACTATGATTAAATATTGGACAAATGAGCACGCGTTTCCGGAAGTCACCGTGGAATGTCCATGTCCAACTGTCTTGCAGAAATCATTTATAATCTAAGTAATTGTTATCGCAAAATCGAAACAACATAAAAAAAAAATCAAAAGCTATTTTTAAACGCATGTGAACGATTTTACAGAACGCTCATCCCACACACACACAAAAAAAAAATCTTTCTTTCGTTTGAGGATGAATTTTATTGCGCATCCCCTAGGCACCATATTAGTATATTTAGCTTCCCACCTGGCACCTTTGATATTTTTTGCGTAATTTACGCGCTATAGCGTATCTGTGGCATTAATTTACTCCATTTACTAACTTCTTTTATACCTCATTTCTTATTTGTAAAACTTCATTGCAGTAGAAAATTGAGAAATTGCATATATGTTGACAGGTTAACACCAAAAAATGTCAAGTCAAATTGTTAAAAGATAGAATAAATGTATAAATAAATTGCATTTAAAAAAAAAAAGTAAAAACTTAAACACACACAAGATAGGACTGGTTAAAATTGTATTATAGACAGTTTTCCAACTTTTTTTAATCATCTGTAAAATTATATTTATTTAACCAAAAGAAAATGTGATAATTTATTTTAAATTTTATGTTTTCGCAAAGCAATAGAACAGTAAAATCTTACTGAAATTCTTTATGGAGTTAGACCCTTTATAAAAATTCTTGAATTGCATATACAGACTACTGTAATCACATTTGCTCAACCATTTTATTTCTTCCAATGAACTTAGAACGCAGCAGAAAAGACAGAGGCTAAGCTTTGAAACAGAGCTTCTGTTGGCGATTCATTACGTGAGGATGCGATTCGGAGTATCGGCACTTTTTACTATAACCTTTTTGAATCGGAACTTTCTTTTCTCGTCTAGAAACAGTTTTTTTTTTTTTTTTTTTTTTTTTTTTGGGGGGGGGGGGGGGGGCACTAGTTGCCTGTGTATGTTTATCATATTGCAGAGAAATACTTTTTTATTTTTTGAAAGAATGTGGTTTTTCGACCATTTTCCAAATTTCGGCTGAGCGCTGAGCTTCGATACAGGGCACGCATTGGCGATTCGTTTTGTAGTGATGTGATTCAATGATGAGATTCGGTTATGCGGCACTTTTTACTAGTAATCTTTTTGTATATGAATCGGAACTACGCTTTTGCGTCTCGGAACTGTTTTTGTTTTCGAGCCGACCGATCGTGTTCGAGTGTGTTTTTCATACAGGATTGATTCTTTTTCTTTACAGCAGAAAAGGGTTACAAAGGATTTTTGTTGTTTCTTCTTCAGAGCGAGATGTTCCAAAAATATAAAGAAAATGTAAGTTTCAAGTGAGATTTTTTTTTTTTTTTTTTATCACTAAGAATGGACTTTTTGAAAGTGCCGTTTTGCCGAAAATTTATTTTGTGAAGGTACCGCATCGCTGAAAATTCATTTTGTGAAGGTACCGCATCGGCGAAAATTGACTTTGTGAAGGTACCGCATGGCCGAAAATTGAATTTGTGAAAGTGCCGCAAAGCGGCACTAAATTCGTTCTGGATTAACCCCTGAATATACATATTATTACTAGTTTGTTCACTCATTCTATTATACTTTTAAAAATACTTAAAAATTTATAAATCAAAAAAAATGTTCATGGGAAATATGTTAATTTTTTGTAAATAAATTTAAAAGTAAAAATAAAGTCTTATATAAAACAGGGGTGCAGAATATGTCCGAACGCCCGAACAAGGTTCGGGGGAAATTTAATCTGACTGGGGAAATTTTTAATATTTTTTTAAGAGAAAATAAAAATGTAAATCAAAAATAACAATTTGCTACTTTGAAGTGCTTATACACTAACAGCGATATTTTTATGTTACACTGTATACTTATTCACTTAAAGATTTATTACATAGAACAAATGACTTTGTATAGCAAAGTAGATTTTTGCATTATTGAGGGAAATTTATACTGTGTTTGGGGGAAATTTCCGAGGTTTGAACATTTTCTGCACCCCTGATATAAAACAAAAATTTATGCATTTGATAAACGAGCTAATGTTGCATATTCACAATAAAGTAGGAATTGTAGTATATTTACCATTGTAGGAATTCATATATAAGAATTTCTGTTTTCAAAATTATGATTATTCTAGTGAAACTTTTATTAAATAGACCAAGCAAATGAAACATGTCATATTAAGAAACTCTGTTCCTAAATAAATTTATACAATTCAAGAAAGGGTTTTTTCCATTTCTAATTTATACAATTCAAAATGCAGTTTATAATGAATGTATTTCTACGTGAAATAAAATAATTCAAGTTTAAAGGTAATTTGATAATTTAAAAATATTTTTTAAGGTAATAAAAAAGTTATGCAATTCATTATAATTTAACCTTTAATAAACATTTTCCTGGCTACAAATAAATTTTGCTGGTTACAAAATATTTCTACAAGGTTCATACTCATCATCGTCACATTTGGCGGAGGTACCATATTCTACGATAAAACCAAAAATACATCTACTTCCACCATATGAAGTCATGTTACTGCCGATCAAGATAGAAATAAACATAGAAATCGTTGTTTACATGCATATTTTTACGATACTTAATCATTTGAATTTTGATATGAAGCTAAACAAGAAAAATATAATTTGAGAGGAAGGAAATATTTGTTTTTCCAGGTTTTAAAATTAAAATAGATTTTCCCTGACTTTTGATGAAAATTTTTATTTTCCCTGACTCTTTTTAACAAAACCCAAATTCCCTGAGTATTCCAGGTTTTCCCTAATGAGTATGAACCCTGTTCTTAATTTGCTAAGTTCTGTCCATGACGATGCAATATTTAATAAAGAACTAGTTTTTTTAGTTCAAAAAATGAAAATCAACAAACAAACTCATCTGTTGAAGGTACCAATTGCATAATTGATGTGAATAATTTCTTACATACAAATATAGATATCTATAATACATTTGACTTTCTTACCTCTTAAGAACCAAGAACAATACTAATGCATAATTTACCAAATATAGTGATAATAATTATAAAATATCACAGCATTCAGGAATTTAAACTACATTAAAAAAAAAAAAAAAAAAAAAGCAATCCTTCTGCAACGCTTAAAGCAATTTAAAAATATTTTTTAACTTTTATGTTTCAATTATAAAATAAAATATTACTAAAGCTTTATTCTAGATCATTGATTAAGTGTGAATTTTAAACTAAACTATTACTTGAGCTACTTTGAAGACGAAGATAGTAGAACAAAGAAAAACTTTTGCATGAAATACTTTATTTAAAAGAATCGTATGATAATGTTTTCATAATCAAACACTACAACTCAATGAAACTTTTATCGAAATAGTTATATAACGCATATTGGTAGATAAGAAACATTTGTTATGATTTTAAGATATTTTACAAAAGAAAAAATAAACAATTAACAGATATATATTACAGTAGCATTTGATAATTTACACTTTTTCTTCTCACCTCAAAATATCACAGAAATTAATTAAATAGATCGTTAAACACAAGAAACAAAATATACCGCCAACATTCAAATCAGAGCGCGAGATTTTTGAGCAGAGTTGTGAACCAGTGTTGCCAAATGGCTAAGGAAAGATTCCACCAAAACAACCCTTTAAAAAAAAAAAGAAAGTTCCTTGCAGAGTTTCATTCAAGAATAACGCTTGAATGAAAACCGCAAAGGGTGCTACTAGCTACTACGATAAGCTGACCAAATGTCCCCATTTTGGGGACATCTGGGGACTTCCAATCAATAATACTTTATTTTTAGTCCTTATTTATTAGGAATGAAAAAATACATCCGTAATTGGATAATTGTAGCAAATTTTAACGTTTCTCTATTACAAAGGTACTTGACGTCACTTTGACGTAACGTTTCGACTTGAATTTGAGTTTTCGATCATTTGGTACTCTAAGCTAAACGCGTCGAAAAGTTTTCCTCATTTTCCATCCGAAGTTGTCATGAGAAGTGCAGTGACTACATACATCTAAGTATTAACATTTTTAATTATTTTGTGTGTTCCATTAATATTACTATATCTATGGTCTTCAGATGTGCTATGTGCAGTGAGAGTGACTACATACACTACGCGCCAAAAAAAAAAAAAAAAAAACGCACTTGGATATTTTCAATTTTTCTTTCTGTAATCGCTAATTTTATTGTTTCAAAAGTAAATTTTTTAACAGATTTTATTACGTTGTGTTCCGCGTGCAATTTAGGATCCGCGATTGTAATGAAATGCTCGCCTTCTGGTGGGCTAAGGTGAAATTACAATTGACATGACAGCTTTTGGCTTTCGAATAGACGCCACTGCTTGCCGATGTTTAGTTTCACGTATATTTATTGAATAAAAATGAATAAATCCGGTAAAAAAGATAACACTTACTGTTGTGTGCCACAGTGTAACTCCAAAAAATCAAGAAATCCAGTATTAAGCTTCCATTTATTTCCAAATGACAAATTTAAAATTTCAGTTGCTTCGGCTAATGGAAGTAAAGAATTAATCAGATGATTTGGAACTAAATAATCTACTTCCGATCGAACTTTGAATAAACTAAAATATTTTTTCCAAAAGCAATCAATTTTCCATGATGTAATGGCGGAGAAATTATAGCACGAATATTAAGAAGTAGCACATATAGAACAAAAATAAATACACGTGGCTATAATATTTACTAACAACAAAAGCTGAAAAAGCGCCATCTATCGATCATTACAAACGCGGATTGAGCCAAGTGTTAAAAACAAGATGCAATTGTTCAAAAAATTGTAATTTTAGAAAGTGTTTCAAAAATGGCAAGAATAAGGCAATTAACGATACCACAAAAAATATTAATTTTAAAGCGAAAATCAAAAAAAATATTTTAATACGTGGGATGTCAAAATGATTAAATGTTAACAAAATATTAGTGATCTAGTTTTTAGCAAGATATAATATTTTTTGGCTGTTTAAACTACACATTTGTCCTTAGGCGGTCACGTTACTCCTCCAGTCGAGATGACCGCAAGTTAAAAAGTCAGCGCTTAAAAAATCAGTTTATATTACATTTAGAGCATAGCAGGGATTCAGAAAAAGTGTTTAGTAACATAATTTACCTAAATACAGTGAAATAACAATTAAACAAAGCAGGTTTAATTGCCAGAAAATCTGAAAAAAAAAAAAAAAAAAAAATCATACTTAACGAAAAGAATTAGAAAACCAAGCGTTAGAGGGTTAAAAATTTTTAAAAAGGATGAATTAATTATTGAGCTAAAGTTGTTCTCTCTCATGAGTCAAGTTTAACTTATTTCAAACTAACGGAAACAAGCATATCTGATCACGAAAATGTGACTGACTTAATGAAAATCGCACTTTTAAAACAATTACATATTCCCCGTACATTACGATACGAAAATGCATAAGTTTTCATTGAGTCTTGCAAATTTTCATGTTCAAGGGATCAATTAACCCGAAATAAAACTTGGCCATTAAAAAAATTATGCATGACCGACTACTTTGGGGGTATTTCAGATTCTTCCATAATCAGCATTTCAAGATGATAATGCACCTTGTTACATGGCGCTTGCGATACATTTATTTGATTCAAGTTGTTAAAATTACTTATCCATTCTCACAAGCAACTATAATTTTATAAGTTATCATAACATGTTTTACTTAAAATTAAATCTCACAAAGAATATCATTGGATTTCTTCTTTATTAGACCTCAATATTGTCCTAATCTCAATCCGCTCGAAAATGTTTAGTCTATAAAAGAGGGTGGGGATTAGAAATTTGTAGCCTACAACTTTGAAAAAACTAGCAAAAAATATTTATGATATTTAGCACAGTGAAATTTCTGAGTTTCATGTTAAAAAACTGTAAAATACTATGCAATTGCCCATTAAAGCAGTAATTCCATATAAAGGCGGAATTATCCAATCCAGAATACATATTTCTCTATATATTAAGAAAAAGTTTCTGTCGCTGGCGTCAATTTTTTTTGTCTGCGACAGCTTTCTCACGGAGGGCAAAGTGCTCAGCATCATGAGAGGTATCAATGTGTTCCGACGACTTCAAGGAAGGCATTTCAACTGTTTAGAAATTTCTATCATTTTAATGAAGAAGTAATTAACTAAAAACTTCGGGTTTATAAAGGTACTCTATTTGCCACTGCACAGAAAGTTTCTCTTATGACGTTGTTTTTCTGTCATGACATCATTTTCCACGGGAAAATTAAAATGTGATCCATGGTGAAAGAAATAATAAAATCTATGTTAATGTTGCTGTTAAGGAAAATATTTCTATTACAAATTTCGTATGCTGTTTATTAATTTCTTATATGTTCTTTCGCGAATAATAATCGTGATTTTCCATTATGCATTATAGGTCAGCATTTAATTTGGTGATAATTTTGATATCTAAATCTGTATTATAACAAGTTTTTTTTTAAAAAGTTACTGAATTTATTAATTTTTTTTTTTTTTTTTTTTAAGTCAGTTGTTTAGAGAGAGAAGTGTTTTTGAAATTTTTGAAAAAATGTAGGGTACAAGTATAATGTTGGTCCACAATTGGATTTAGTGATTTTTCTTTGGCGCCGTTTGGAAAAATAACGGCATAAATAATTAAAAATAAGCTTAATTAATTTTGTACATTAATAATGACGCCATTCTGGAAAACGCGTTTTGCTTTTGTTTACGCTTGGAATCCATGGTGACCATTTGCGAAAAAGGCATTTCGCCATAATCACCAAAAGAAAAATTGCCAAATGCACTTGTGAACCAACACTATATTAGTTCCCGGGAAGCAAATATATATATGCATAATACTGACGATCCTTGTTATTTTTTCATGCAAAGAAAGGAAAATTAATTTTAAATATTTATTTTATTAATGTTAAAAATAAGCTTAATTTATTTATGTACATTACAAAACAGATGCATTTTGAAAAACGCATTTTCACATTTTTGGGACACATTTCATATTTCTAATTATGACAAAACAAAAATTCATCACCTAAAAAGTGTAGGCAACAGAAAAAAACGTAAGTATTTGGGAAAAAGTATAGGCTTTAGATTATAAGTACTAGATTTTTTTCTATTCTTTTTTTCTTCCTTTTTTTAAAAAACAAGCAATTACACCAAAAAAATCATCGCCAAATACTGACAAAAATTTAAACGTTGTCAAGGGGGTCATATATAATAAGATTGTAAGACAAAATGGTCTAAATATTATAAATTTCTTTCTATTCTAAAAAAAAAGGGTAATTTTTTATTTAAAAAAAAAGTATTAAATATGATTTGGTACCGATTCAGGCATACCCAATTGAGGCAGTAGTAAAAAATTGTCCCAGTTGAGCCGGTAGGTGGGAAAACACTGGTAGCTGGTTTTGTGGTTACAACAATTGGCTCAGAAGCGCCCGTCTGGCTAGAACAGCCGTCCTATTGGCTCTTTTTCCCCACTTGGCACTTTCCACAAGCCTTTGCGCATGTGCGCGAAGGAGGCCTATATGTTATCTTTTCTCTGTGCAATATCATTTTTTTATTTGCAACCGTCTTGTTCTGACGCAGACTGCTAGAACCACGGACTTAGAGAAGAAGGACAGTTTTCCCCAACGGCAGCCTTCCCTCAAAAATGGACCCGAAATGGTCGCTATTATTCGTTCGCCGCTAGGGGTCGTATTTGTTCTTTGACTGTCCACTGCCTCCGTAGAAAACCATTGCGCGCAGACGAAATTTTAGTTTTCTTTTCAGTTTTCTTTTTAATTTCTTTTTAATATTGGATTTTTTTCATAATGTCGCATTGTTACGCACCGGGTTGCACCTCCGGATATCGAAGTGTTCGAAAAAAAAACAAAGAAATAGGTGAAAAGAACCCAAGTTTATTTCGTCCACCTAATGTAAGCTATTGATTTTAATGTTTTGTTGACTGATAAAATTATTATCTTATAAATATTCTATTACTATAAAAAAAAAAAAAAAAAAAAAAAGGCTGATTTAATTGGTATGGTTCTTAGTAAAATTCTGTTTGATAGATTTTTTTTTTTTTAAATTAATTAAAATGTAATTTTTAGGTCACTTTGCATTAAGATTTTAAAATTTGCGTGCTAGCAGTATTCCTTTTTTCATATTATTCGGCGAAAAAAAAAAAAAAAAACATGCGAGCTTGCAATCTTACGAATTTAAATCATGTTAAATTATAAATTACGTTTTTTTTTTTTTTTTTTTTTTTTTTTTTTATAATTGCAGCTTAAAAAAAAAAGTATTTTAAAAATCTTGAATTGTAAACCGATTTTGGCAAGAGTTAAAAATTGGTAAAAAATGATATGAGTTCACAGTCAGTCTTTTTTCAATTCATTTCAAAATTACTGAGTTTTAAGATATTTAAAAAATAATTTAAAATGTTTTTTTTTTTTTTTTTCTATGCCACTTTGCAGTGACATTTTAAATTAATTTTACAAACTGCCAATCTTTTAACTTCCAATTCATGTTAGATGATGAATCACGTTATATTATTATCATTATTATTACCATATTATAGAAATGTATTGTTTTTAACAAAAAAGAAATTTTTAATTGGTTTTGTCAAAAATTAAAAATAATGATTATGATGTCACAGTAAAAAAACTCCTAAATTCAGTTGAAAATTGGAGATTTTAAAGAAAAATTATATTTAATTAAATTCATCACCAGTGCCACATTCACATTTCATAATTTATAAGCTAGTGTTCTTCCAGCTGAAAATTAGAGATTTTATGTAAAAATTAGAGTATTAAATTCAAGGTATGTTGTTTTTATAAAGTTAGCTTTACACTTAATCTCCGTGTCATCTCGTCGGTGTATCGAGCTATTCCCTAAAATAATATATATGTGATATGTATATAGATAAAATAAATAAATAAAAAAGTAAATCATGTATATTATAGCATGAGCATAGTTGTGAAAAAATAAATAGAGTCAAAGACATCCAACAAATGTCAGATAAAACTTCCTTCTTAATACGGTATACATTTCATTTGTAACCAAGTATATACATATTACATGTCTCTTGAACGTTCAAATTTTACTTACAATATTCTGATTTAAATATGCACTTAAGGTATAATTTTCTCATAATCATAAAACATCAATATAAAAAATTACGTTATTTAATCTTCATAATGTTAAATACTTCATGAACAAATGCATGACTTCCAGAAATCCGCATGTTGTAACCAATGTAACTATCAAACCGACAGTAAAAATTTTAATATGAAAAGTTCAAGATAGCGCTGATATTAACCCCTTAACGCGCGCTGTCCGCGCTGCGAGGATGCAAAATTTAAGATCCAGCAGCGAAAATTCATCCCGCTAATTTTTTAGAAAAAAAATTACCTTTATAAAATAGCAGAAAAGGCCATTTTTTTAACCTTAAAATTTAAAATTTCTTTTAGTTTAATTTAGTTTATAAATTCCAGTGGCACTATAATTTAAATGATCGGAATTGTCTGGCGCCGCAAAGGGTTAACAGTGATTCATTAGAAACTGAATATCACGAAACAAAGAAAGTCAATTTTATGCAGATTACTTTCTGTTGATGATAAATTTTAAATGCATTGATGCTATAAACAAGAAATAATTGTTCATAAATAACAATAAATAAATAAAATAAAAAACGATTTTTGCCTATATTTTAAAAAAAGTAATAAAAGGTAATATACTTGTAATATAAGCTTATATTGTATCATATGTTATGTAAAATTTTGTATCTTACTTTATTAGGTACATTTTAATTTCTTAATTCAAGATTGGTTGGATGGTTGGAGGATTAAGGCCGATTAACTCCTTATGTGTCCTAGGCCTATGGGGGGAATGCCCTCCGTGGGGGTCTTTCTAAGGGGTCCTAGCCCGTATTTACGCGAGTTTCGGAGGAAACCACGGAAAACTCCGAACGGATAGGTCGATGAGCGTGACCTGGGATCGAACCCGGCACCTCCCATCTACCAGCTGTGAGCGCAGAACCGCTCGGCCGCTGGTGGGCCTCCTTAATTCAAGAAAAATTAAACTTCATTATCATGCATATTTTTTACAGAGTTGCTTATTCTCTATTTAATTTTTTCTTTTCTTTTTTAATTATTTTCCAAGCATACTTATTTGTATTTTTCCTCATTTTTTATGCATTACAGTATCAAAATCTCGTTTCATAAATGCTAATTTTCACAAAATTCCAAAATACACATAATTTTTGTTCCAATTTGTGTAGATTTCTGGGAATCTCCTACATACACATTAAATTTAAAATTAAAATTAAAAAAATAAAATCCATTTACGTATTAATGTAACTGAATTCGGCTTTTGGGATAGGTTTTACCAAATATTGTTACTATTCTTTCTAAATCTAATTTCTTTGAATCCCTAAAATCATCAAATTTTGCAACCTGCTTTCTGACTGCAAGTTCTGAGGTAGTTTTTCACTATTCTAACATTTATAAATTGAACCGACGGATGTTTCAGTCGTTGGCTGAATTATTTCATAATTATTAATATATTTTATAGTTGTTTGGTTGGTTGGGTATTAACGTTGCACTAGTGCTGCTCAATAGACAATTGGCGGACACACCCTATCCCTAAGGATGGCCCGGAAGCATGCCATCACAATTTTGATCTTCCACGGAGGGGATAATATTCTTTTATGTAAAAAAAAAAAAAAAAAAAAAAAAAAAAAAAGGCTGAATGAAAAATTGCAATATGACTTTTGAAGATAATAAAATATAAACATTCATGAGAGGCTGAAATGATAAAATAGAGCAAGAATATTTTTTACTGTTTCCGAAATTTTTGATTTTTATACAAACAAGCATTAAAAATCGGTAAAAGTTGTATTGTTCCTCGATTGCCTTTTTTTTTTCTTTTCTTTTGTTCCCTGAATCTCTAGCAAAAAGTAATTAAAAGTAAATTTTAAAAAGAAAAATACATTTTTAATTTGTTGGTGATGCAGAGTGTCGCGACGTAAAATAAATTTAACAATTTTAAATTCATATAATTATTAAAACGACTTTTAATTACACGAAAATATTTTAATGATTTGAATTTGACAGATATTAAACAAATTATCGTTATGAAATTTCACAAATAATTAAAAGAATTTTCTCTTTAGAAATAGAATGCAAAAAACAAATCTTATTTAAAGGTCTCAATTATTTTACTTATTTCATTTCTCATTGTTAAAGCTGTCTTTAAGTTCTAAAGCAAAAGCAACACATTTTCATCTTATTTTTTAGATATTTCCTTTCCAACGCCTTTGTAAAAAAATCATAATAAATTTTTAAATTTTGTCTTTTTTACATACTTCGCAATTTTTTTTTTTTTTTTGTTTAATTGGAAATGCTGGAATAAATTCTGATTTTTAAAATACATTCATTGTTTTAAATTATGAAAATTCATATTTTCATATTTATTTTTTAAATATCATATATTTATGTTTTCATTATACTATTTCGTCTATTTTTTTTTTTTTTCTTTTTTTTTTTCGGGGTGGGGGGAGGGAGCGAATTCTTTATATTTATAGATATATTTACATATAATGAATGTTTTCATTCTTGGATTTTGAAAAAAAAAAAAAATATATTAATAAATAAATAAATTTTTTCATAGCTATATTCTTTATTCCTGTGAAATATCTGAATAGGTTTTTCAATAATTTTACAAATTCGAAAATATCCGCAATTGATTTGTAAGTATCGAAAACCTCTATAAACCAATTTTGAACGATTTAACTCTATTTTTATTTTTTTGCACCCCCCCTCTCCCCTCCCCCTTCTAGCCCCTCCTAATAACTTTACATAATCGAAAATATCCCCATTCGACTTGCAAGCCTTTAAAACCTGTCTGTACCAATTTTGAACGGCCTAACTGTATTTCTATTTGTTTTTGCTCATAGCCCCCTTTACGGCCCCACCACCCTTACCGCCCCTCATAATAATTTTACAAATTCGAAAATATCCGCAATTGATTTGTAAGTATCGAAAACCTGTATAAACCAATTTTAAACGATCTAACTCTTTTTTTATTTGTTTGCCCCCCTTCTCTCCACCCCCCCCTTCTCGCCCCTCCTAACAACTTTACACTTTCGAAAATATCCCCATTCGACTTGCAGGCCTCTTAAACCTATCTGTACCAATTTTGAACGGCCTAACTGTATTTCTATTTGCTTTTGCCCCATAGCCCCCCCTTATCGCTCCTCCTAATAATTTTACAAATTCAAAAATATCCACAATCAATTTGTAAGTATCGAAAACCTCTATGTACCAATTTTGAACGATCTGACACTATTTTTATTTTTTTGTCCCCCCCCCCACCCCTCCCTCCTTCTTTCCCCACCTAATAACTTTACACTATCGAAAATATCCCCATTCGTCTTGCAGGCCTTTAAAACCTGTCTGTACCAATTTTGAACGGCCTAACTGTATTTCTATTTGTTTTTGCCCATAGCCCCCCCCTTACTGCCCCACCACCCTTACCGCCCCTCATAATAATTTTACAAATTCGAAAATATCCGCAATTGATTTGTAAGTATCGAAAACCTGTATAAACCAATTTTAAACGATCTAACTCTTTTTTTATTTTTTGCCCCCCCCCTCTCTCCACCCCCCTTCTCGCCCTCCTAACAACTTTACACTTTCGAAAATATCCACATTCGACTTGCAGGCCTCTTAAACCTATCTGTACCAATTTTGAACGGCCTAACTGTATTTCTATTTGTTTTTGCCCCATAGCCCCCCCTTACCACCCCACCCCCCTTATCGCCCCTCCTAATAATTTTACAAATTCAAAAATATCCACAATCGATTTGTAAGTATCGAAAACCTCTATGTACCAATTTTGAACGATCTGACATTATTTTTATTTTTTTGTCCCCCCCCACCCCTCCCCCCTTCTTTCCCCACCTAATAACTTTACACAATCGAAAATATCCCCATTCGTCTTGCAGGCCTTTAAAACCTATCTGTACCAATTTTGAACGGCCTAACAGTATTTCTATTTGTTTTTGCTCCATAGCCCCCCCCCCCCCGTTGCTGCCCCACCTGGGGGCTGAATTTCTAAAATTCCAGAAATTGGTTTTTAAATAGTTGCATTAGCTATATTTTAGAGCAAAAATTTCACGTATATCTATTTTTTTTGTTTGAGATATATAGGATTATGCGAAATCACGTTTTGCCCCCCCCGCCCCCCTTGGGGACCGAATTAAAAAAATTCCTTAAACCGATTTTTAAATATTTGTATTAGCTATATTTTAAAGTAAAAATTTCACGTATATCTGTTTTTTTGTTTGAGTTATATAGAATTATGTGAAATCACGTTTAACGCATGTGAAATCACGTTTCGCCCCCTCCCCCTCCCCCTTGGGGACCGAATTTCAAAAATTCCAGAAATCGATTTTTAGACATTTGTATTAGCTATATTTTAACGCAAAAATTTTACGGATATATGTTTTTTTGTTCGAGATATTTAACATTATTTCATTTAATTCTCGCGTTAAAGCGCTCTTTCAAGTCTGAAGTGGAAAGGCATTCGATGCGAGCGCCATCTTCTAAAAGCGACCAAAATGGGGCCATTCTGATAACACAGCGTGAGCGATCCATAGTGTACATCCATGGCTAGAACGCATGTAACTCGTTTTCGCAGCAATCAGTATCACGCACGTATGTTCGTTTCGTTCACCATAACCCCCCCCCCCCAAAAAAAAAAAAAAAAAAAAAAAAATCACTGGACACCCCTACCCCGCTGTGCATGAATCTGAAAACGCATGTAACTCGTTTTCGCAGCAATCAGTATCACGCACGTAAACTAACAAGGAGAATTTGTTCTCCGCAACTTTTTTGGGGAACTAAAGTAGGCCACCTCCTCGTGGTGTTCCCTGGAAACGCCGAATAAACGCGGCTAAGAGCCTACTACAAATTTATCTTCATGTTTGACAAGTATAGTAATAAATGCGCCAAATAGCCAATTATAAGTATCACCGCCTCAAACGGGAATCGCCAACAACCCTTTTCACCCTCACCGCCTCAATCGGAACAATTTTCATCTACTGCCTCAACTGGGAACGCCTCAATTGGTACATTACCTTAAATATTATGTATTTCAATTTTACATTAAATATGGGAATTTCTATAACATTTTTCTGCTTTTGTCTTGTGTTATAGACTCATATTCAGAGAAAAGCCTCACAGGGACTTTAATAAGTGAAGCGAACCGGGGGTTGGAGAGCAGGAGGCAGACCCCCTAGTTTATTAAATAATTGTTTAGATCTAACAAATAAATAGTTTTATTTCTTACATTAAAATAGCACTTGTTTATTTCATATAATAAATATGATAGAATACAAAGTATACCTTTATTATCCCCCACATTCAGATGTCCGCTGTTTAGGATCCTTAACTAAAGATCTTTAAAAAGATGCATTTTCATTGGTCAATCAAAATGTAAACAATCTTTATTTCCGACTTTCCTTAAAATAGAAATTCAGATGTCCGTTTAAAGATCTTTAACTTTAAGGATCCTTAAATTCTTAAGGATAGCTCTACACCTCTCCTTAAACTTAAAGATCGGCAGCCATCTTGTTTTTCTGTGTGTGATGATTTTGCATTATTTTTATCATTTTTTTTTTTTTTCGAATAAAGTAAGTAATAAAGTATTTTTCTCAAGTCCTTTCTTATACTGTCCTTCTGTATGAGATATTATAGATGCATTTGTACTGCCTTAATAAAACAATTTTGATATTTTTCGTATGCACTGCGAACGCGAACAAGGCTTATCTCGCATGGCTTATCTATAGTTAAAAGTAAATAGTTGTCATTCCGTTCAAAAACGATTTCATTTTTCATTTCTTTCAATGGGCTACCGGTACCGTATAATAGGATGAAACCGTATGGTTATTTAAATTGTCAATTTCATAATAACAGGCTCATTATTATAAGATATCGCTTCAGTTAAGATACTGATGCAATAACATTGTTTACGTTTAATCGGTTTCATGAAAGTTTGAAATATAGAAAGTATTCATTTGACTGTAGGTACCGTTTACTTATTATTATTAAGGAGCATTGTTATTTAAATAGTCATTTCCATAATAACATGCTCATTATTATAAGATATTGCTTCAGTTAAGATCCTGATGCAAAAAGATTATTATAGTTTACGTTTAATCTGTTTCATGGAAGTATGAAATATAGAAAGTATTCATTTGACTGTAGCTACTGTTTACTTATTATTAAATAGCATGGTTATTTAAATAGTCAATTTCATAATATGCTCATTATTATAAGGTATTGCTTCAGTTAAGATCCTATGATACAATAATATTATTATTGTTTACGTTTAATCTTCCATCTTTTGTAATGTATAAATTTAATGTGTGACTGATTTTATTGAGTGATATTTCTGCAGTGAATAACCACATGAACAGGTTTGTTTGTTTTTTTTTGAGAAAAGATAAAAAGACCTGAAAACATTTCAATTTTTTACTATCATGATAATCGTAGTAAGTTTATATTTGTTAAAAGAAGTATACTTTCCCACACCATGCAGATTTTCACTTAAATTTTTTGAATTTATATATACGAATATTCAAAATTTTGTTATGTTCATATTGAACAAGAATGTAAATAAATGCTATTTTCATCTGTTTGATATATTTCTGATTCCAAAATAAGTGAAGTGAGGGTTATTAAATTACAGATACGAAAATTTTATATCTTTTATGAAAACACTTATTCATAAGATTTATTATAAATTTGTAAGATATACGTGAATATATTTTTATGTAGTTATCTATGATAAATATTTTTATTACCTATACTATGAATTTCATGACTGTAAAAATTATTAAGCATAATTTAATTTGTATAGATAATAATAAAAATTTATACTAACACTCATTTAAGACATTCTCAGAAGAAATAAATAGAATTTTTAAAAATAATATTCATTAAATCACATATGACGGTATGGAAAAGAAACTGATTATTAGAATAGAAGAAGATGCTACCTGAGCCAGAGGAAGTCGAGAATATCATCAGTCACGCTAGCTGGTAGAATTTTGCAAGGTATTAAATTTTATTACTTTATGCCTTGCAAGATGACTACTTGCTGGCTTTAAAATGAAGAATGTGCTGTCCTTAAAACAGAGATGGTAATCAAGAGCTAATTAAGGTATGTATTCCATTCTGCATTTTTAAAATATGTAATTAATTATATAAGTTTCATCACATAAGTTGTGCTTTTTATTTTTAGTATTCATAGATTTATTTAGGGACCTGTGTGCATACTTAAAGTCTCTTTATTACCTAGTATACTTTCTATTTTAAATTTTGTAATTACTGTGTATGTATGAATATCTGAATAACTTTCATACGTGGAGGAAGCGTTATTCAACTTGGACATTCATGCTAGCTAGTATAATTTTGGAAGGCATGTAATGTTTACTACCATGCCATCCAAGATGACTACTTGCTGGCATTTAAAAGAAGAATGTTTAGAATTCGATGTTGATGAAAATCAAACTAAATAAAGGTGTGTATTCTGCATTTTTATATAATTATAAAAGCTGGCTCACATGTTCTGAATTATTCTTTTTATTTTTGCTTTGCATATTTAAAACATAACTTACTCTGTGTATTAGTTATTTTAATTTAAAATTCAAGTGTGTATATATACTATATATATTTAACAGGTGTGTTATGTATTGCAATTACATAAGAATATAATTGTCAAAGGAAAAAAAAATATATATATATATTTATTCATGATTTTGTTTTGTTGTCGATTGTGAAGAATTTCTTCTCAGTACAAACCTAATGCTACATCCAAACAAAAATACTAAATAGAAGATAAAGATTTTAAAATATTCCGTAAAACCTTTAATAAAGAAAATAAATATACGCATATGTATGTACTACATTATTATTATTATTTCTAAAGCTATTTTTCATAAAAGGTTAAAAGTGAGTATTTTAACATATTTTTACTTTCTCTTACCCATAGGGTCGAGAAAGTATTGTTTTAGGGTCAAATTTTCAAACGTGAGTTTTTGTTATATTTACATGTTCTGAGGTGCCCTGAATACGAAAATCATGTTTTTAGCGAATGGTTTGTGTGTCTGTTATCAGCATATTTCAAGAACAAATAGTAGCAGAAATTCCAAACTCGGTATTCTAAATGTGCATCATATAGGGATGCTGCAGTAAGCTTTTTGTTGAGATGAAGCAAATGGTTCATGTACAGGGACACTCAAAAGTATTCAAATACATTATGTCTATGGGGGAAATTGCAGGTAAGTAGAGTTTAACATCTATAGACTGCACTAAACCAAATGAAACAAATATATATTTTTTGTTATTAAGATATTCAACTGGGAAAATTTTTTTGTGTATGTAGAAGCGGGGAGAAGCCCCCCCCCCCCCCCTTTGAGGGGAGTAATTTTTCATGATGGGTATCTTTCAAAAGAGCTCGCCAATACCTTTAAAATGAATGGTTGAACCATTGATCTGCGATAATCTATAATAATAAAAGGAACGGTTTGTCTGTCTGTCTGTTCTTCTATACGTTCAGCCCCTATTGAACACATAAGTACAAGAATTGACATACGGATGCTGTGGAGCCTTTCCAAAGTCCTCCTGAAAACAGAATTTAAAAACTTTAATTGGTTGTGGAGATATTAATTAAAATGTCGACTCATGTCTAATCAAAAGAAAAAGTGGGAAATAAATTAGAAATATTAGTCTGATCGTTAAAAATTTAGTATCAAATGAAAGGGGCAATTTTTCTGAATCTTAGAGTGCAAGCGGCTTATCGGTACAACAATTAGATTTTTTAAAATTAACTAAAGTATGAATTTTTTGTGGCAACATCATTTCAAATGTCAGACTAGTGTCAGAGGAAAAAGGAAATGATTGTAACCAATTAAGATGTCATGTGTTTTATAGTGGGGGGGGGGGGGGGGATTGCAATTTTCAAATTTTTATTCACGTTACATTTGAAATAATATTTGACCTAGACAGCGTATTATAAAGCTACTGTTCAGTTTTCTTGAAAATGTGTGAATAAACAAAAAAAATTACATTTTTATTGGGAAATACATTTATCACGACTCATGTGACCAAAACACAATGTAGGATTAAGTTTTGTTTTAAATTTTCAGTATTTTATATTGAGATATACTGTTGAAATTTCATAATATTTAATTTTAACGGCCGATAATTCAATTGTGAATATTTTTTGAAGTGTAGAATTATTAGGAAGGGCTTGAGAAGGGGAAGGGGCAAAAAAAAGAAAAATGAGTTACAGCGTTTGAAATTGATATTATTAGGTTTTAAGGCAAGATAAATCGATTGCGGATATTTTCAAGTGTAAAATTATTAGAAGGGACGGTAAGGGGGGGGGGGGAGGCAAAAATGTATAAACATGAGTTTAACTCGTTCTGATCTGGAACAAAATTCGAGTTTCTGTTGTTTGGCTGGTGCTGCCATCTTTCACCAGCTTATGGAGCTAGAAGTCGTACTTCCTCCCTATGAGGCTCTCCTAATAACGGAAGACGAAACCCTCATGCCTTAAAATAAGTCCGGTAGTTCCACTACCGGTGCTCGGAATTTCCAAGTGGCACACAACAACAACAACAGGAACGGTTGTTTCAGAGAAAATGACGGAAAATCCAGAATGCTTTTATTCTTTTATATTTTGCAGAGTTTCGAATTCTGATACTCCATTCACATTTCATACTACGGATTTTTAACAGTATTTAGCCCAGAATTACGTAAGTTTTGAAGAAAACCACGAAAAAGCCAGACATAAATCGTTTTATCATTTTTGTATCTCAGCTTCTAATTCGCATAATTTCAAAAGTAATATGTCATTTTAAAACTTATTTGAATTGAATTTCAAGAGTAGACGCCACAAATCTCTGTCGCCTTAAATTAATCGACTACCATATGTAATGGAATTTGAGATTTCACATGATTTACATGTTTTAAGGTGTCCTGATTAGGTTTTCTTTTGTATCTCAGCTACTAATTAAAATAATTTCATAAGTAATACATCATTTGAAAGCTTTGTTTATTTGGAATCGAACAGTAGATTACAGAAATTTCTACCGCCAGATGGCGCTGTAATATTTTAAAATTTCAATATTTCATATTCTAATTATGATTACATTTTTTTTAATACATCATTCAAAAGATATTTTAAAGTACATTTATATTATCGAAAGTGGAATTCGAGATTTCACCCCATTTACACGTTTTGAGATTTCCTGATTAGGTTTTATTCTGCATCTCAGCTAATTGAGTTACACCGTTCAAAATTGGTATATGTATGTTAATTAGGAGGGGCTGAAAGTGTGGGGAAGAAATAGGCATGCACCATGCGCATATCCCCTAACTTGTGCGCGCTCAGCACGCATGGGTCTGCGCTGCCAAAGGCAGTGGGGAACCCGGTGTGAGTTTTTTTTTTTTTTTTTTAGGGGAACGAAGGGTCAGGGAAGGAATACACGCAAGCAGCACGTGTATTCCTTAACTTGTGCACGGGACTGCGCTGCCGAAGGCAGTGGGGACCGGGAGCGACTTTTTACCCAATCAGAAATGATTTTTTTTTTAATTTCTTTTCTTAACACTAAATTTACTGTTAGTGATTCATTTGAAAATACTGACCCGCTAGTACACAATAACCAATAAATGCACCTAAATCATGGTTCATGATTTAAAAAATCTTACATATAATACGAAGTGCAGAAAATGCATGAAAAATCTATACTGTAGCAATGACTATCATGTCTCCCTTTCCCGTCTTTTTAATATAATTAAAAAACATAAAATACACTGAAAAAATTAAGTTTTAAACCTTAAAAAAACATTTAAAACACTAAAATCTTATTTACAGATACTATGATGATGGTTTCAAAAAAGAAACAGAAGCGAAAATAAAAGCCACCTAAAACAATTAATTATCCTCAGCCAAATGGCAGATTTTTGATTAATTTAATTAAAAATTGCCTCTGTTACGAAAGCAAAACCAATAAGCTCCCGCTAAGCGGCTAAACTAATGAGATGGAAGTGCCGATAGGGTTACACAAGGAGAAGGAAGGAGAACAAATTCTCGCGACCGCCCGATGGGTTTGCCAGGTACAGTGCGTTACCGCCAGTTTGGGGGCACTGGATTCTGGGATGAAACGAAAAAGACATTATTGATGATTTTGTTTGTTTTCAACATATTTAGTTAATTTTTTTGGTTTGCCAAAAAAGGATAATATCTTATATATGCAGTAAAAGAGACTCCAGATATAACACAGAATTTTGCCATTGTGGCGAGTTTTTGAAAATTTGAACGAAACAACAATGAACTAGATATTTATTAGAGCTTTTAAAATGTTTAATAACAGGTATTTGTGTGGTATTTATATCCAATGCTTAAAATACTTTTGTTAATATCTATGGAATTTCATGATTTTTGAAGAAAACTATTTTTTAAAATTGTCTTTTGTGTTGAATTTGTCCTTTAAGCAAACCGGAAAAGTCCTATCCCACACCATGTTAAATTCATTAACTTTATATACCTTTCTCTAAGAATTAGTGAAAAATAGTCATAAATTTTTCATGGCAGTCAGAATAGCATGTTTTAGATACTTTAATAATAGACCATTCTTTTTCTTGTGAAACTAAAAAAATATTAATAATTACTTATTGAAAATCACTTTTGAATTAACATTTTTGGTAAAATTTCACTGCCTAAAATAAATAATTCTTAAGAAATCATCAAACCCCTGGTTAAGATACAATATAACCTAATATAAGTGTCAGTAAAAATCTGTTCTAAAGTTTCATAGATATTTAAAAAATAGGAACATGAAGCTGAAAAATCCTGTGTTTGATAAAAACTCATTTAATGATTTAATTGACAATAGTAAGTTATGAAGTGTACTTAGAAAAAAAAAAAAATTAACATTCATTTTATATACATAAACATGTGTGATACATCATTGGAAAGATAATAAGTTTAAACTATTAAATGATATAAAAACAAATATATATATATATATCTTCCCCTTTGAATTTTTTTGGGTACGGGTTTGTTTTGTTTGTTGGAAAAGATAAAACCATGTTTTAGAAACATTTTTTTATTTTAAGAAGAAAAACGCAGACGCATATAAACAATTTGCATAATAAACTATCATACATCAGTTCTCACTACTAAGTATATTTTTAGAGTCTTTTCTCCAATAAATTTTCAATAATATGCAAATGCATATTTTATCCCCAAAATATCCTACATTTATAATTAAAACAAAACATATATAAAATTATTTATTAAAGTATTATTTAACGAAGTTGTTTTAAAATCAAGGTAATCTGAATGTATTATAAATTATCTATAATTTCAGATAAATAGATGTTTGTAACAAAATGTATCAACAGAAAAAATATTAAAATTTTTCTTCTGAAATCTAAATTTACGATCTGTAAATTGTAAATAATAACAACAAACTTATTCAAATTCGAGATTTATTCGAATTATTCGATATGTGTATGATGCGATTCTGTATTCTAATTGGCTTATCAGTCGTATAATCGATATTAGAGCCCGAAGATTGCCGAAGATAAAATCGGAAGTAAAGAAAGCCGAGATAGCCCGAAATCGTGACGTAGCCGTTAAGGATCTTTATTCTCGACCGGTCTGAATTGCATTTTAAGGAAAAATCTTTAACTTTGAGTTAAAGATCTTTAGTTAAGGATCCTTAACAGCGGGCATCTGAATGTGGGGGTTTATTACGTTTAAAAAGAAAATTTTATGTAGATTATTATTAAATACTACGTAGAGTGTAACAAAACGAATTATTAAATCGAAAATGTACAATCGGAAAAAAAAAAAAAAAAAAAAAAAAAAAATGCAGCACTCTATGTAACTTCGTTGCTAATCGATGCACAAAAATGCAAAAGGTATCATTCGACGGGGAACTGTGAGTAGTTTCCGAAAATGAACTCAAATTTTGAATCGGGGGTCGTCTACATATTAAAACGCGCATCCACTTTGATTTTTTCAATGGTAATGCCCCATTTTTATTTTATATTTGAATTCCTGAGATCGCGACAACGCGAAAAAGTATATTGGTTGCATATTTTACTTATTTTTTCACAGAGTTATAAGCGTTCAAAGTTTGAGGGTGCTAATGTTAAATTCATATTTCAAACTTTTATCAATATCTTCACAAAAAATAACTTGATCGATATAACTCTTTTTTTGCGAGATACAGTAAAGAAATCCAAACATAATCCATCATTACTTTTGATTCTGAAAAATATTTTTAATTATGAAAAATATTAATAAATTCATATTCATAAAAATTATGATCTATGACCTATAATAATTTTTGCATAAAATGAATTCTAATGCTGAAAAATATGGGTGTGCAAATTTGCAGCTCATTTCAGTTATTAGTTTTAGAGATATAAACAAATCTTTCTTTTGGAGTGGTTTAGGGGGCCGTCTCGTATAAAATTCCACCGGAGATATCTTAAAAAATAACTAAGAAAATTAAACAATTTTTTTTTTTTTTTTTTAATTAATCTACGGGTAAAATTATATAACAACAACGTCAAACACAAAGAAACAAAACAAAATGATTGATTTTAGACATTAGTGTTAGCATAAAAAATTCCTGTTATCTAAAGAAATTAAGCCCCGCCTTTTAATCGTTCTTCAAAACAAAACGATACAGAAAAGAAAAGTAAATGTGATTTTGAATGTTCGTTTAAAACCCCTTATTTTACGTTGACCAGGCCCTGACTAACGCCAGGTTAGCAATGCGGGGGAGCGGGCCTAGGCCCTCCTTTTGGAAGAGCCCCCCAATAGACATAAACAGAAATTTTGTAACCGAAAGACCTCTTATGCCATTGCAAGGGGGCCCACCTAAGCTTGCCCGGGGCTCAAGGAAGTCTAAGACGGGACCTGACATTGGCAAAAATATACACAAGTAGTATTTACATCATCAATTACTGGTGATAAATTTTGAATCCTTTAAACGAACACTAGAAGAAAAAAATTAAATAAATAGGCGGGGTTTCCTATTTAAAATAGCAAAATTGATTGATTGTAAAAATTGACCAAAAAAAAAAAAAAAAAAAAAAAAAAGGGAAAGGAATTGGAATGCAAGACAGACTTGTAAAATTGTTTCTTAAAACTTTCGCGACCGCATGCTTTTTTCTTTTTGACCGTAAGGTCCGCGCCTGTAGGTGTAGGCGTTAATCTACGAAATTACAATATTTAAGAACAAAATTTTCTTTATTCACATTTATATTAAAAATGAATGTAGATTATAATTATGTTCTTTTAATAAAAATATTTGTATCCATGGTATATTCCATTGTAAAAATACGAATATTGGTTATATACTTAAGATATAAATCTATACAAATTGCAAAAGAAACGCCCACACGCGAAGTTATAGATTTTCAAATGACGTGAATTAACGTCAGCGATCGTGAAACTGTTAACTACTGTCATTATTTACTTCATATATTACTTTATTTTTATTTATTTATTTTATTATTATTATTACTTTTTTTTTTCTTTGTAGAGGGCACAGGGGAGGATTATTATTCTAACGATACTTTAGTCCTTAAAATTTCATCATATATTTTAATTTTATATATTTTTAAAATATACTTTAACTTTTATAAATATATTTTAACACTTTTGCGACCTCAGAATTTTTTCTTTTTGAAAGTAAGGTCCGCCTACGGGCGTTATTCTCTCAAAATAAATTATTTCAGAACAAATTTTCTGTATTCACAGTTATATTACAAATGGATATATAGACCTGCTAACTATGCTAGTTTATCCGTAATGGTATTAGGCCCCGCCTTTTTTTCACACCAGAATAGCTGTAGAGTAATATTCAGCGATATGTTCTCATGATTAAATAAGAAGACTATTGCTCTACAACTATTCTGGTGTGAGAAAAAGGCGGGGCTTAATACCATTACGGATAAACTAGCATAGTTAGCAGGTCTAGATATACATTATAATTTTATTCTTTCTATCCATAGTATATTTTGTTGGAAAAATATGAACACTATACTCGGGGAACGCATAACTTGTCAGCATTGCAAAGGCTACAGAGACCTGTTTACGCACTTGGCGGTAATTGGGTTGCGATATCGGGCGATTTAGCGATGATTTCGGAAATTTTTTTTTTCTTTTTTTCGATTAAAGTAAAAATATTTTTTCAGAGTATATTTTTTAGTTTCTTTAGAAATGAATTTACACTAAACTCATTACTTACAATTTATTGTAAATCCATATTACTGCAAATTATGTAATATACTACATTTTACCTTGAGAGAAAAACAAAAACAAAAAGGTTAATACTTAAATATTTTGAAAAAGGAAAAAATTAAATAAAATATTATCTGTATGTACATTTTTTGCCTTTGTTTTCTTTAAAGAGAAACCGATTATATATATATATATATATATATATTTATAATTTAAAAATATACTTTTAAAATATTTCGAATATATTTTGGCAGAAAAATTATTTTATCATAAGATTTAAACTGTGATTTTTAAATGGCAGTATCTTCTGTGGAGAAAATGAACAAAAAGTTCTAAATGAACAAAACGTAATAGATTTTCAATTTGCATTATTATTTACCGGTTAATCAGTAAATGTTAAAAACAGTAAAAAAATGAGAAAGTGGAAATAGTTTAAAGCTTTTATGAAAATATTTAAAAAATATTAATTTAAAATAAATAAATAAATATAGTGAATTTTTATATGCAGAGGCAACCTCTGTTTACAATTTGTTTATACATTCATTTTGTCTGTATCCCGATTTTTTATGCTAAAGGTGAATATGAGAATTTTTTTATATTTATTTCTGAATAAAATTAAGAAACTCACAATTTATATGAAAGGGAAGCGAATTTTAATTTACTTGTAAATATGATTTGTCTTGATGTATTTATTTAATACTGATAAACACACACCTTTACGACTGCTATTTTTAAAAACTGAGTTGAAACATTTATTTTCATAGCATTTTTAGGAGGTTGGAATGAGATTTTTATAGATGAGAAAGAGAGAAATGTTACGTTATTCGATTCTTTGGAATAGGAATGAAAGCATGTCATTTCACGCATTTTTCAATTTATTTTGATATATTGAATGGATAAGCATGCTTTGATATTAATGTGTGATATTAAATTTAAAAGCAATCTTAAAATTTTCAGAAACAATGTTTCCACACTTTTATTGAGGAGTATTTCTTTCCGACAGCATAGACTAAATAAAAACGATTTATCTTTTTATTTTGTGATTTTGTTTTCCCATCTGGCACAGTTAAAAAAATATTAAAGGTAAAATTGAGAGATGATGTTCGACAGAAATTTTCAGAAATTTATATAGTAACCGTTTCAAAGGGCTACAATTTATAAACAAAGTTAAGAACCCCCTCCCATTTTTTTAAGGATATTTGTATATTTAAATCGAAAAATAACTATTGTAGTAAATTATGTAGAGCAATTGCAGAAAATGAGTCAAAATTCCGTCATACTTGATACTGAAAAATTTAGCAATTGAATGAATACCAATTTTGTAGCAATTTGGAATTATTTTAGATATCTGAAAATAAGTTTTTGATTTTTGTGTAGCTTTTGGAAGAACTTCGAGGCATTTTTATGAATTTAGGAGGCTCTTGGCTCTAAATTCAAATCTCAAAAGATAGATTTATAAGGACGAGAGAACTATTTCTTTCAAAGAGCCAATAATAATAATAATAATAATTGTGTCGTACCTTGTAGACTACCTTGATTAAAGCAGGCAGTGTTAGGAGTACATTTTCATGCATACACAATAAATAAATAGGCCACTTTCACAAAATTATACTATGTGTAGGACAGAATTTAAATTTCATTTCAATTCACTTGACCACTATCAGCCTTTATTTATTTATTTATTTTTAATTTACTTTAAATTAAATTAATTTATTATTTTTGTTAAATAATATAGTTTTTATTCACTTGATGAAATTATTTTACCAACTAAATCTACAGAATTATAAGTAATAATTCTATTCAATGTAAGCTTTTTCTAATCAAAATTTTTTATAACGATATCTTTAAAAGTAAATATTTTAAGCTGCAATATAGAAAATCCTACATAATTGCTCTACATATCTTTAAAATTTTGTAATTCCTCTCCAAGGTATCGATCAATTTGTTATAAAGTCTCAAACAGTATTTATTTCCCAATTAATTTTCTTTAAGTAAATATCCATTAAAATAAAATTTGTTTTACAATGTAATGCTTGCTAATTATGTAATTTCGGCTTTAAATAATTGATCTGTCTCCCATTTATATATAAATTTTACATATATAAGTCTGATATATATATATATATATATATGATAATAATAATTATTATTATTATTAAAGATAATTATGTTTTTCTTTTATTGTTCTGTTCCAGAAAAAAAAAAAAAAAAAAAAGTAAAATCTTTAGTATATAGTGCATAGTATACATTAATGTTAACGCTATTAGTTGTTTGTATTGGAAATAAAAATATTTTATATAACAATGCGTAAACGAATTCAAATTATATTATCAATGTAATAATAATAACGAAAAAGAAAAAGTATTTGTCGAAAAATATTTTTCCTTATTCCTGTTAGCTTGAATATTTCATTGACATATTTGGTGTGAATCTGGTGTGAAAATTTCCCAAAAGTTCAAATCCGTCAAAATTTTTACTCTATTTTTAACAGTTGTGAAATTAAAGAAGCGGACTGTGCATTAATTATCTTCAAATTTTCGAAAATAAAGTAATCTATTAGCCCCACCAAACTGTTTCGCACTCACAATAGGGGTTAAAAGGTTGCTTCCGGTATTCCCTCTTCCGCCAATATTTCGCCAACAGACTTTCTTCGCGAAACAATACATTGATATAAATTTTATGCTTATCTATTACAAAAAATTGCATGTGTTAACATAAATATGTTTAGTTTAAATAGTTAATCTTTTTTCAGTTTACCAGAATAAAGAAAAATCGAGAAAAAGTTTGTTACACTTAAATATAGTAAAGAACTATTTTCTTTCGCGGATGTGTAATTTCTACAGGCTAATACACACTGTCAAGTTATCCTTTCCCCGAGTATAGGTTACATACTTAAGCTTATCCTCCAACATCTTTATTAATATTCCGTAGTTCTGAAAGACCCGCCCTTTTTCTCACACCAATAAATTTTTAGAATAATATTCTCTAAATGCAACAACGATTAAATAAGAAGAAAAATACTCTATAAAGATTCCGGTGTAATAAAGAAGGCGAGGCTAACAATATTACGGAATATTAATTAGTATGTTGGAGGGTAATGCTTAAGAAATAAGTAATACACAAATTGCGAAAGAAAACGCCCAGTGAGAGAGTTACAGATTTGCAAATGACGTGAATCTATGTCAGTAGTCGCAAAAGCGTTAATTAAGAAATTATATTTTCATAGAAATTACAAAACAAATTGTACAGTGCAAAAG
>CAWVNO010001294.1:123200-176200 GCA_963930645.1 Salticus scenicus
AGCTCAACTGACCCAAACTGGTAAGAGCGATTAAAATTGTTTAATATTTACTTCATGAAACCTTACAATAATTTATCCGAAAGGATTTAGTTTATGCATTGTTATATATATATGTAACGTAAATCGGGGTGTCGTATTGTTACGTGGGTATGAAAGGGATAAAAAATAGTTAAATTTAAATAATTAAAACCCTATTTTAAAATCTAGAAATCGCTAATAATTCGTAAGTGCGTCTTTAAACTTTGTTTCACGGCAGAAGACTTCATAACGCGAAAATCAGAAAAATTGAATAACTTTCAGAATAAAAAGTGCTGAGTAAGCGCAATCTTCCTTTTCTTGTGGTTAAGTAATGCATGTTAATTAATCCTGGGGATCCAGGCCTGAGCTGGACTGTTAATCATAAAGTTAATAGCCAATGATTAAGTAGGGCAGGACTAAATATTCCCGCCAAAATAGACGGTATTTAAGCTGGGACACACGAGAAATCGTGGCTTTTTCCGATATTGACTTGCTTAGTAAATCTACGTTAAATATTACTCTCATCATGTAAAGCTCGCTAACGAAACTCGTGGGCCCGGTGGGGCGCCGCTACGGAGAAGGGCCGACTTTCGGCGTAGTTACGGGACTTATGACGCTCAGGATGTCTAACATTCAGGCCAAGACTGCATCTTGAACTTAATAAAGCATTATTAGTGATTCTGGACTCCTCATCCTTTCTAAGATGCTCACATGAGTGGAATACCGACCCACGTAATAATACGACACCCCGATTTACGTTACATATATACACAGCTATATTATTTCAGTTCGTATATTATGTTACGCCTACGAAAGAAATTTTAAGCTTTATAGGTGATCAGTATAACCATGATTGACACTTTTTAATTGAAAAATATTGATTTTTTTTTTAAAGAGTATTGTCTGACCAATCATAAGATGTAATGTATTTAAATATACCTAAAATTATCTGAAAAAGTACTGAAGTATATGAATATCTAAAAACGGAATTCAGGAAAACTAAGGTACTAATTAATAAGAAAGCACCTCAAAACTGGAGTTTCAAATTACTACTTAGAAAACTTTGAATAAACACCATAAAATACAATAATCTCGCAACAAGTTGCCGCTTTGACAACAGTACTCCTGCCTACTTTGCTCACCTGACGAAGGGTCGTGTGCTCTTTCCCGTTGTCCCGAAACAATTGCTGTGAGATTATTGAATTTATTCAATAATCAATCCTCAGAATTATAAGGATTTTGTTGCTTACGCAAGATTATTAACACGCTTTTATTACCTTCACCTGTATGTATGTTTGTATGTTTGTATGTATGCTTTTATGTATGTAACCGCTTTGGGAGCAAACAAAAATATATATTGTAAAAAAAGACTTTCCCTACGGGAACACTGTGGCTGTGAGGTAAAGCTACACGCTAAGAACCTAAAGGTCTATCGTTCGAGGTTTTGTTTAATTCTAAATTATTTTAATTAAAGATTTAAATGTATGTAAATATTATGGTGTGTCACTCACACGACTTTCTCTTACCCTGCATTTTGATACTAAGATAGATATTTTGTGCTTTTTAGTTCACATTTCTATAAAAGCGTATTCTTTAACTTTTAAAAACTATAATATTATTTAAATTTCAAGATTTCTCTTTTATTCATTTCACGTATAATACGTATGTTTTATCTTTTAATTATGACAATACAATCTACATAAGAAATCGAAGCATTATTTCAATTAGAGAATATATAATACGTATGGAGGGGATTTTACATGTTGGAAATTTTCTTCGCAAGTTTTTCTTATTTTTAAAAAATGAAGAATTAATGTAATATTTACATAATTTAAATAGGATGTGTGATTTTTTATATGAAACAAGAAAAGTTTTGATTTCATATAAATCAAAAGTTTTCAGCTGCATTTCACCAGCCCGCACACTCTTGAAATTAAAACAAGTCCTTCCGGATTATTCAGAAGGGTAGGTTGATTTCTTTTTTCACTATCAAGTAGCCGTCATTTTGTTTCAAAATGGCGGCTACAAATTATTAATGCACTTGGTAGAAATATTCATGTAGGCTATGCACATATGGATTTTTAAGCAAATCGGTTCATAAATACCTTTTTATGTGAATTTAAAATTTTCAAGTGGTTGGCGCTTGTAAACAAAATGGTGAGTTAAATTGACAAATATATGAAATGTATTTGTGAGATAAGTCTACTGAACACATATAGTTCGAATTAATTCAAAATCTCAAAAGTCATCGTGCTAAAAATTAAGTAGCTGGCACTTCGATCAAAATGGCAGAGAAAGTTCCTCATCTAAAATATCGTTTCAAATTTGAAAATAATTTTTTTTTGTAGAAATTCTTTCAAAGAGGCTTAGTAAGTTGATAAAATGTTAGTTTTCTGCATTTCTACCCAGCAAAACCCATACTGATGGGCTAGTGCTGGCCTACTGTTGGCAGCCTGCACTTGCCAACAGTTGTAGGTTGCCACTTGTAGGTAAAGTAGTGGTCCGTTTATGGCTGCCAGCAGTGATGGAATTCGACAGTAAAAAGACTGATGGGCCGGGATTGACATATTTATAGGTGGCCTTCTGAATGCTTTTAGGACAAGGCTAACTCTATGTTTGTCACGTTGTGGCCACAATGAATAGGGCCAATAGACGAAATATTGCTGGCAAGTTGTAATTGCATAAAAATGAGGTGGTAATCAGCTTTTCTTGCTTGGTTAAGAGAAATTCGATCACAGTTTTTATATAATTTGAAACTGAGAATTTATATGGCCTTCATATATGCACGCGCACGAAGTCTTCGGTTTTATTATCAAACATTATGTATTTTTCACCTTGTTTCTAGCTGCATTTGCGCTATGTATTTTTTCTGTTTTTTCCATGCAATGTGTATTATTTCATAATTTTTATTATTTTCATTACCCAACTACTGCAGGTAAAGAGAGTATATGTACTCGATCAAAAAATTCGATATCGTGATTTTATCTGATTTATATTTAAAGTTTCCTAAATCGCCTTTTTTTTGGGGGGGGGGGTAAAATTGTCAGTGTGTATATATGTATGGTGGGGACCTTTTGACCTTTATCATAAAACCGAAACTAATAAATATAGAATGACTAAATTTCAGAATTTGAGACAGGTCTGGTAGATATATTAAATTTCCAAATTTTGATGAAAATATAAAAATAATGTATAAAAAGACTGTGAGTCCATATCTCAAAAACGGCTCAAACGATTTTCTTCAATGTTGCTATATAAACACCTTATTAGATGTCCTGTATATATGTGTGTTGGAGTCATATCTCCGAAACAAATAACTATAGAACGATTAAAATTCAGCATTAATAATAGGTCTGGTGTACATATGGAATTTCCAAATTTTTGGTGAAAATATGAAAACCGGAAGAGGGGCTGTGAGTCTGAATCTCAAACACAGCTCTAAACATTTTCTTCAAAGTTGCTATGTAAACACTCTATTAGGTATTCTTTCAGATGCTTTAGTTGAGATTGCATTTTATTATCATTATCCTTAAAATGTTGAGCATACAAATGAGTCGCACCATTCTTATATTTTTACGTACGTTTCATTATTTTGGTCACCATTATTTTAAAAAAGAATTTTTCTTTAAAACTTTAATTCTATAATAATATTAAAAGAAAAAAAATGCTGTTCTGAAATTGTGGTGACAAAATAATAAAATGCACGAATGCTACAACCCCTTAATACATGGAAAACAAAACAAATTTTATTGTTGGTAATTTAAATTAATCAAAAATAAAAGCATTAAATTATTGCCATTAATTTATTTAAACTTCTTTATTTAATTTCAATTGAAAATGTTATTTGTAGTTTTTAGCAATAGAGTAATGTATATAAATACATTACAATTTGCTGTAATGACCATTTTTCAAGTTTAAAATAACATTTTAATAAATATATGAGCTGTTTTGATTTTACATTGTTTAGTTAATTATATATACTTCTTTACTAATTCATTTAATAACTAACATTTATTACTTTCTTCTATATGTAATATAGAGAAAGTATTGGATTCGTAAAAATTTTCGACCTCGGGTTTTTGATGGATTTACACGTTTTGAGAGCTGTAGAACACGATTTGACCCTTTTTAGAAAATGTCTGTCTGTCTGTCTGTCTGTCTGTCTGTCTGTCTGTGTGTGTGTGTGTGTGTGTGACAAAATTTTGTGGCAACTGTATCTCAGGAACTACTGCACAGAATTTCATACAAATTAGTATGTAGTTGCACATTGACATAAATTAGTGCCTATCAATTTTTGGTAAAAATTGTCTTACAGGTTGCGTTGCCATCCCGCTTTTTCTAAATTTTTAACATGGTGATATAGGACAAAATTTTGTATAAATGTGCATAAAGAGAATTATTTTTTAGTAATCATTATGAAATTTACAAGAATTATTTATAATAGAGGTAGTCAACTGGGGAAAAAATTTTGTATGCGTAGGAGCCTCGTGAATGCCCCTGGGGGGGAAGTCCCCCCTCGAGGGGAGTAAATTTTCAAGATGGGTATCTTTCGAAAGGTCTCGTCAATACCTTTAAAACGAATGGTTGAACTATAAATCTGTGATAATTTAAAACAAAGTTATCGATTTTTTTTACTTTTAACAAAAAGTAACTTAGAAAAAAAAATTTTTTTTTTTTTTTTTTCTTTTTTTTTTTTTTTAACGAAATTTAACCAGACTTGGTATTTAGTTGGCCCCTGACATAAACTGGGGCTGATTAGATTTGGGGATCAATCACTCAACAGGTGGTGCTGTGATCGTATTTTTTCTAAATTTTTTACATGGCAGTATAGGACAAAATTTCGTATAAATGTACATAATGGGAGTTATTCTTAACCTGTGATTGTGAAATTAATATGAATTATTGATAATAGTAGTAGTTAATTAGGAAAAAAATCTCGGTCATCGCTTCCCCCCCCCCAGGGGAAAGTACCCCCCCGGGGGGGGGTAAATTTTCAAGATGGGTATCTTTCGAAAGGTTTCGTCAATATCTTTAAAACGAATGGTTGAACTATAAATATGTGATAATTTAAAACAAAGTTATCGATTTTTTTTTTTTTTAAAGAAAAAAAACTTTGAAAAAAAATCTTTTTTTTTTTTTTTTTTTTTTTTTTTTTTAATATTGTTATTGCGTGAATTTGTATAGGAAAATATAGAAGAAAGTCTTGTGGTGGCCACAGCATACTAGTTTTATAAGTTCTTAACACATTTACATCACAAGAAAATATGAAAATTGGCCTTTTTTCACCAAACTTTTTTCTTTATCACATATATGTACAAAAGCAAGCAAATTTGAGCGTATGATACATTCGGATAATAATAACCAGGATAATTGAGCTTAATATGTTAAGTTTGTACCAAATATATAAAATGTTACTGTATATTATTCTTTAACTTTGTTTTATAATTTTATAAGACTTTATTTGAATGTTCTAGATTAAAATACATCGCATAAACAAGCACAAATCCTAAACAAATTAAAGATAAATTTTAAAAGTGAAGATAAAACAATAATACAGGTGTTTTCAGAAACCCACTTCTTACGTTAGATTAAAGGAAACTTTTTGAGTTTATATTATTTATCTATTTCACAGCTTTGAAACTTAGATTTAAATTGCCTTTTGCCTGAAATGATCTATGTTACATAAAATTAACGATAACAATACATACAAACACACACACGTATCTATCTATCTATATCTATATCTATTTGTGTATGTATATGTATGTGTGCGTATGTTTGTATGTACGAGGACTTCACAGATATCCTTGCCTTACCAAAGATTCGAACCCAGAACCTTCTTTTTCAGAAAAAAGCTGCCTGTCGACTGATTCGTCGAAGCGTCATTTTTGTGTTTTGCTTTCTTTTTGATAAATCAAGCTGCTCAGATTTAAGATATATGATAATTATTATAGAGTCAAATCCCTTCACTTCAATATCTAAGAATATTTAAACAGCATACTTCTTTTTTTCGCATGATTTTAAATATGAATAAAAATTTTAATCATAAGTTGTTTATCTGAATATTAATGTTTACTTTCATTTATCTCAAAACTGATTTCTGGCTTCATGCTTACAGTCATATCTTGGTTTCATAAAATAAAATTCTAAAATTATTTCATTATATGGCATTCATATACTCATACATTGTTATTTTTGTCCATATACTAGTAAATATCTGTAAATGTGCATTTGAAAATAAGAATTTATAAGTATGCTGTAAAATATATTACAATTAAAAATACTATACTAAAATTATAGCCTTAATTTTAGTATAGATCACTTTAAAAAAAAACATTGTTGAATACACACACAAATCTTTTCATATTTACATTTGTATTAATCAATATAATTTATGGAGAAAAAATATTAAATAGGGATTAAAAAAAACATTTTTTTCCATAGCAATTAACAGTAAATGAAGATTACCATTAATAAAACTAGCCATAATTAAATTGCTGCTGGCCCACTGAAGGCATCCAGAAATAATATGAAAAAATTATGTTTGCCACAGCTTGCCCACTGAAAGCTTCCAGCAGTAATATGCAAAGTAATGTTTTACCACAGCTGGCCCAACACTGGCCCAATAATAATTTCCATCCCACATTTGCATGCCAGCTGTGGGCCGTTATGTTTTTTCACACTACTGATAGCTACCAAAAGCGGCCCATCATTGGCCTATTAACATATTTCAATCTTGCTACAAAGAAGCCATAATCATATAACTGCTGGCCCACTGAAGGCTGCCAGCAGTAATATGAAAACTGTATGTTTGCCACAAGTGACCCACTGAAGGTTACTAACAGTAATATAAAAATTTTATGGTTTCCACAAGTGGCCCAACACTGACCCTTTCATAGTGTCCATCATACTGTAGGTTGCCAGCAGTGGCTCATTATCTATTTTCCTCCTACTGCTGGTTGTCAGTGGTGACCCAACACTGGCCCACTGACTTATTTCCATCTTACTGCAGGCTGCCATCAGCGGATTAGTTGAATGCGGCCATCTGATGGCCGGCGTAACATATTCCCTTCGGCAACGTTAACTTTTGCCATCAGTGGGCCAGCATCAGCTGCTGCTGGCAGCCACAAGTTGGCCTCATGTTGGCCGTAATTTGTGGTTTTGCTGGGTAGCTTGTTTTAGCATTAAAATAGCCTATTTTTTTCTTAAAAACGCATTAAAAAGATCCAGCAACGCAGATAATGGATTTGGCGCCAAATTTTGCGACTTTTCCCCTATGGCGACTTTTGGCGAGAAAATACTTATTATCGATATACCAAAGATGAACGCAATAACGTGATTGGTTCACGAGTTACGTGAATTTTCTAGATTTTTGTTGTTTGAATGATAAATCCATTTTTCAACTTTCATTTGAATTCATTAAGTAGTTCTAAAGTGACCGTGATAACAAATTTTCCAATGACCGCCAGTTGGAAGCAATACAGTGGAACAAGTTGCCCAGCAAACATATCCAAGATATTTGAAGCACAGGTTCTCTTACTGTCTTCCGATACTTTAAAATCCAAAAATCTTCTCTTAAATTATTCATGAGGATCTGGACACCAGCATGATACAAATTTAAATGTCTGGTTCGGATGAGTTTTTCTACCACTGGATGATTGGATGGCAATATTATCGGATATCGGAAACTTTGTGTATCTTCTCTCATGATGATTCTAGTCTTCATTTTCATAAGTTCATTCGTATCCATAAAACAGTTAAGGGATTTCAGGTGTTTATCTTCAGGACCCGAGAATGATTCTTTTTGTACATTTTTCAACATAACAATTTCAGCATCATTTATATCTTCTGAAGTTAAGAATCCAAAAATTCGATGTGAAGGTTCAACTTTACAATTATTAAAAAATCTGTAAATCCAAGCAGTGATTCTTAACAATTTATTGTATGACGAAATACGGTTATAAAGCTTCTCACTTGAATCTTCATGATTTGTAGCACTAATTACTGTTTTCTTCTTCTTCTCGGAGTACACTATATCAAAGTCAGGAAGGGCATGAGATCTTGGCCATTCTTGTCTTGGCTTCCTCAACCATTGCACACCTTCCCACCACTTGGATTTAATCAATGTTTGAACACTGCAGCCGCGAGATGGTAAATCTGCTGCATTGAAAGACCCTGGTACGTGGTGCCAATTTTCAGGCTCTGTCAGAGATCTAATTTCTTTAACTCTGTTAAAAACGAAAGGCGCCCAGTTTTCACTTAACTTTATCCAATATAGTGCATTTGCGGAGTCGGACCAGAAAAAATTTGAGATATTCTTTATTCGGAGATCATTCACCACAGTCTCAGCTAATCTCGCTACTATGCAGCAGACAAGGAGTTCCAATCTTGGAATAGAAGCAGTTTTCATAGGAGCAACTCTGCTTCTAGCCTGTACAACCCAGCAAAACCACAGATGACGGCCAACACGAGGCCAAGTGCTGGTTGCCAACAGTAGCTGCAGCTGGCCCGTCGGTGGCAAAAGTTACGGTGCCGCAGGGAATATGTTACGCCGGCCGTCAGTAGGCCGTATTCAATCGATCCACTGTTGGCAGCCTGCAGTAAGTTAAAAATAAGTTAGTGGGCCAGTGAATGGATCGCTGCTGGCAGCTAGCAGTATGACGAAAATAGGTAATGGGCCACTGTTGGTAACCGACATTAGGTTGGAAATTGTTAGTGGGCCAGTGTTGGACTACCTGGTGGCAAACATAATTTTTCTATGTTATTGCTGGCAGCCTGCAGTGGGCCAGCTGTGGCAAACATAAAAAATTATATTGCTGCCGGCAGTCTTCATTGGTCCTTTATATTTTCCCATTAAAGGCCCGCTTCACTCACCGTCGCCGGAAGCCGAAGCCTATGTTATTCTATGGGAAATTTTCTTTGCAAATAACTTATTAACTAATACATATTTTTAAATTCTGTTTTCATATTCTGAAAATTCCTAACTGTTAAATTGACGGACCTTTTTAAAAAAAATATTTTTTTTTTTTTTTTTTTTTTTTTTTTTATATTTTATTTTGAAGCTGCAAAATATGAATTTTCAATATGTGAAATTTTTCATTTTGCAAATTCAAAATAAAATATTAAAAATTAAAAAAAATACATTTTTAAAAAAATCCATCAATTTAACAGTTGGGAATTTTCTGAATGTGAAAACAGAATTTAAAAATATGTGTTAGTTAATAAGTTATTTGTAAAGAAAATTTCCCATAGAATAACATTGCCTCGGACTTCCGGAGAAGGTAAGTGAAGAGGGCCGTTAATAGGCCAGAAGTGATTTAGTTATAGCTAGTATATTTATTTTATTGGTGATACCTTTAATTTTATTAATGCTTTTTTCTTTTTCTTTCTTTCTTTTTTTTTTTTTTTCATCTCTCTTTTTTCTGATGAAGTAGCAGCCAGTTTTTTCTATGCATCCAATATTTAATTTGATTTTATACATATTCATTTTTAAATACTATTTACAAGTATTTGATTCATACACTATGGTTGTAAATTCAGGATTTCTAGTGCAGCATATAGGAAATATTCAGTTGATCCATTTCCCTTATCATAAAAGTTTAATTTTTTGTTTTCATTGCAAACATTTCTCTATATTACATTTTTTGGTATAAAGGAGATTATGTTTTTTTTTTTTTTTTTTTTTTTTTTTAAGTGTTCAAATTTCAATATCTTATGCAAATAAATGTAACTTTACATGTGAAAATTATAAAATATTGAGACAAAAATTGTTATAAAGAGAGCATTGCAAAAAACACCATAAACTAAAAAATAAATAAATAAATAAATAAATAAAAATAAAAAATTGCAGCAATTGTTTCCGGTTGAAATAGCACGAAGACCCTTCATCAGGCGAAAAAAAGTGGGCACGAGTGCAGCAAAAGTAATTTGCTGCAATCGTGCTTTTTGTTAAACTCACGAAGGGATGTGTAATTATTTCAACCTAAAAGAACTGATGCATTTTTTTTTTTTTTTTTTTTGGGGGGGGGGCGGCAATGATTATGTTCATTTACAAAGTTTTCTATTCATTACTACAGTACAAAATCTCAAATGCGGAATCGTCCGTACCGTGGCCTTTCCGGATTTCGGACTTTTCCGGATTTTAGGTCACTTTCTGATTTACGGCAATAAAAAAAACGGACATCTCCATTCCGAACGCCCTTTTAGTTAATAACTAGTTTACGCCGCCCGAGGGTGCGATTTCTTAAGAAATTGGAGTATACTCTCAAGTAACATGTACAATACTTTGAATAAACACCATTAAATTTTGCAAACAAAACGCAGGCAACAATGCTTACGCATTGTTTGCCGCACTCGTGCTTACTTCGTTTGCTTGATGAAGGATCATGTTTTCTTTCCATCCGAAACGATTGTTGCGAGCTCTTACATTTTATGGTGTTTACTCTTATTACTTTTAAACACCAATTCTGTGGTGCTTTTTCATTATAACTCTCAAGTATCCAGAAAATCTTGAATATTTTCTTTTCCCAATTGATAATTTTTTTTTCCTTTTTTTTAAAAGAGCAGGCTTTCTTTTTTTCTCTCTGTGTGTTTATCGTCAAAGTCGCACATTTGAAACCACAGAAATTATATCACTGAGAAATGCAATCGGCTATTTAGAATTAATTACACAGCTGTCAAACTTAACCAGGCCGCCACAAAGAACTTTTTCGTGTTGTTGATAGTCCAATGGGATCTTTACCCCTCCCCAACTCTCTTCAATGTCCTTGAGTGAATAATTTTTCGACGTGCGATAACGAAAGATGATTTTGCAGTTTTATACAGATGACGTTATTTGAACTTAATTGACCTGTGCCAATTTATTTTCATTAGGTTTGGAAAGCAGATTCTGAAAAGGGTAAAAGAAGAAGGGAATACAATTTCAGCTGAAAGAAAAAAAATATATATATCGTTCGGTTGAGTAAAGAGATAACGGAATTAGGGAGAAAAAGAAAAGTGCATTTGTCGTTGTAGTTATAAATATTTGAGAGTTTTATCCGCCAATTACCTATTTAAATAATATTTTTAGAATTCCATAAAACTCATATATGTTATACAGGTTTTCGAGATTTACTACAGGGCGCTTGTCATAAAAAGTTGTACAGGTAACACAAATGGTTTCAGTATAAAAATTCATAAAATAATTTGGATACATTACAGTTTAAAAGAAACTTCTTATCAGCGCATGAAAAAATCTTTATACAACGCTAAAATACAGATCAACATAAATTTTATAGATGCAATAAGAAATGGTTCCGATCAAAAATGATAAAATAAGTAATTGTGGTTCATTTAACAGTGATGCACAAAAATATTCTTATACGTTGCGGGAAATTGAGGGGGAAACTATTTCAGTTTCGTAAAAGTGAAATTATTTTTCAAACTTGCATTTAAAAAATAATAATAAATAAATAAATAAAATAAAACAGTTATGGGTACCACTTTTTTTCTTTTCCTATAATAGTTTATAGAAATTACATATTAAAATTATTATATATGAAAATTATTTTCTATGATGGAGATAGGCGATTTTCATTTAAAAGAAGTACAATATATTAAATTTCGAAAGAAAATCCATTTTATGGTAATATATGTATAGTAATATATGTATATATGAAGAAATTTTTCGACATTCGGTTTTCGAAGTATTTGCATGTTTTGAGATTCCTGAACACGATTTGACCATTTTTAGAAAATTTCACTCTGTAAGTGTGTATAAAAAAAAATTGTGGACGCTGTATCTCACGAACCAATGGACGAAATTTAACCAAATTTGTTATTTAACCAAACTTGATTAAAATCGTTCCCGATTACATTTGTGGATCATTCAAGATCCATAATTTTTATTTTATTAAATCAATTAAAATAATAATAACAATAATAAAATACTAGAAAGTTAGCGACTATCATAATTTACTAAAATGGATCAACTGGATATTTGTTATATAGTTCTAGAAATCATTTTGTTATAACAATGGCTTTAGAGTCAAACATTTTTAAAAAATAGTATTTAAAAAATAATACAAAAACAAATTAATAATTGAATTACTTACTCATATATTCTTTTTACGAGATTTTCAATCTCGCATCCGCACCCGCAGACTACAACAACGAACAAGAACTTCCTATGAAATGGCGGACAGCGAGGGAATTTCAAATCAACAGAAAAAGAATCACAGCGCCCTCTATGCATACAAATTGGTTATGGCCTAATAATTTGTGGCCACAACATGAAAAACATGATGTTGGCCGTGTCGTGATAGCCTGCATAAGGCCAACTGTGTTTATGCCACTTCTGGGCCACCGACCATTTTTCTTTAGGCTTCCATCACTGCTGGCAGCCACAAACGGCCCGCTCCTGGAGTTATATGGGGCAACCGGTAACTGATGGCAAGTGCAGGATGCCAGCAGTAGGCCATAACGAGCCCAGCAATATAAGTTTTGCTGGGAAGTTGACAAGACACTGAACTTCCAGTTTCACTTCTTAAGAATATGCAGGTAGCGTATGCACTCTTGCTTGCATCGCAGAAAATATCTAAACTTAAATTTTCTGGTGCCTCATGATTCAGAGTGAGGCATCTTGGGATTTCGACTTCTTTCAATTTAGGAACTTCTTTTTGCCACTGCTCAAATTTCTTGGTAATTTTTTCAAGCAATTCTGCATCCCATGATACTTTCGATTTCCAGCACTCTTGCAGGAGAATCTTCGGCCCCAAGGTAACCGGACATGTGAAGCCAAGGGGATCAAATATTCTATGTACCGTACTCAGTATTTTCTTTTCGTTGCAGGGGTACTATCTTCTAAAGTATCTCGTAAATCTACAGACAAGGTATCATTCTTTAAGTTCCATGACAATCCCAGGACTGGAATACATCTTTCTTCTGATGGACTGGGGAAATTGTGCTCCCACCCTCGAAGCTCAAATTTAGCATCACTGAGAATTAACTTGGATTCTTCGACAAATTTCACGAGGTCTTCATAGTTTTCAACGCTGGTGATACAGTTGTCCACATAAAATGATTCTAACAACTTGGTAGCTGTTTCTTCAAAATGAGCAGAAACCAGGCCCTGACTAACGGCAGGGCATACGGGGCAAATGCCCTGGGCCCCCCTTCTAGAAGGGCCCCCCTACAGGCGTATGCAGAAAATCTGCAATCTAAAGACCTCTTATGCCACTGCAAGGGGGCCCCCCAGAATAGGCTTGCCCCGGGGCTCCAGGTAGTCTAAGTCGGGCCCTGGCAGAAACATTTTTCAGATGATATCGATGAGTAGCACCAAGAAGGTATGGCGAACAAGAAAGTCCAAAAACAACTCTACGATTTTGAAAAACTTTAGGTTTCGTGGGATCACCTTCCTCCCACCATAAGAATTTCAGAAATGGCCTATCACGTTTACTAAGTCCAATTTGTAAGAAAGCTCTTCGGATATCAGCAATTACTCCTATTTTCTTCAATCGAAACTTATTCAAGATTGCTGGAATCAGTTCGACAGTGTTAGGTCCTTTCTCTAAACAATCATTGATTGAAGGTGAATTTTTCTCTTTGGCAGAACCATCAAAAACAGGCCTAACTCTGGTAGTAGAATTTTCTTTTATTACGGCCCTGTGGGGCAAATAATGTTCACTTTCATCATTACCCAGAATTTTAACTTCTTCTATAACACCTTCTTGAATCCATTCTGTTAATACTGTTTCATAAGCTTCTAATGTCCCTTTTTTCTTGAGCGAATCTATACAACCTTTTAATCTTCGTTCTACAATATTTTTACAAGTGGGTAAAGGAGGATGGCCTTGGATCCATGGGAGATTCACTTCATATCTACCTTCAGCGTCACGTTTGATACTTCTATTAAAATGCTCTTCGGCTGCTATTTCAAGTTCCTTTCGGCTGTTCTTCTCTCCTGGATCGAGAATCCCAAGCACATCAAGTCGCCATAAATCAGAAATTTTCGTGTCATTTACATGTAATGACATAACGCTACTTGTACTATCTGAAACTTTCTGTCCGATTTTTCCCATTAACGTCCACCCAAGGCGGGTTTCTATTAAGACTAAACCAGATTTTAATGGTTTTATATTTCCAGTGTATAGTTTTCCAATGACATCAGCTCCAATTAAGCCATGGATTTCATTCGGGGAAAATTCGTACAATAAATCAACATGACAATTCACGTCAGACAAATGAATTTTATGCTTAATTTCATTTAGAAATGAACCATAAGGAATTTTTGGTATTTCAGAACAAATTTTGTCTTGATTTAACACTTCAAGACTGCAACGATAATTATCATTATAGTCACTCAGTCCTATTAAATATTTCTGATGGGGTATCACAGTTTCTACTCCACCGAATAAGCTATGTGTCAAATCTTCTTTACCTATGCATTCATATCCCATTTCATTTAATGCAAAAGTTGACAAATAGGACTTGCTGCTGCCAGAATCAAATAATATCCTGATGTATTTCATTTTATTTCCCTTTCTAAGACGAACAATCAGAGTTTGCAAAAGAACTTGTCGAGTACTGGTTTTATTTGCTAAAACAGTGTCTTTCTTATTTTCAGCATTTAAATTTTCAAATTGCTGAAATTTAATTCGATGTTCTTGATCGCTTTTCCCAGGGCACATTATCTTGAAATGAAGTTTTCCGCAATCACAGGCCGGTATCTTCGCTTTGCAAAATCGGGATAAATGTTTCTTTGCAGCTAAACATTTAAAACAAGCACCTTTTTTCATCAATATTTGCTTTTTATCCTCATAGGATAAACTATCAGCATTTTTACATTCACTGCTTACATGTGATTTATTGCAAAAAATACACATTTCTTTTTTCACTTCAGAAGAATTATATAATTCAGCTGCGGTAGGAATAATTCTTTCACGTCGAATGGGTGGCGGATAAGTACTTTTATTCACATTTTCAAAATTAAATCCACTACGAGCAAGTTTCACCTTTTCTTCACTTTCAATTTCATGCCGCAAAAAGTTCATCAAACAATCTAATTTGTTACCTGATTTCAATTCGTCATCATTTTCCTGTTTTGCGTAGTTCAAGGTCGAACTCAAATTTCTTTCCCATATTTTTAAATTATCTACAGGTAAGCAAGATTCAATTAACGGGTATAAAATTGATGAATAATTTTCACTTGAAACACCTAGCATTTTCAATGACCGTAAATATGTTTCAATTTTATCATACAATTTAAAAAGTGGCATTTTTGGACCTTTACTTATAGCATTATTCATCATTAACGCAAGAACTTCTCGTATATAAACTTCAATTAACATATCTGTACGCCCAAAACGACTTTTAAGACATTCTATTACATTTTTGTAACTATCTTTTGTGGCGGGATACGATTCAACAATTTCCCGTGCCTTCGAGCCTTTTATTGTGGCCTGCAACAAATACTGATATTTATCTTATTATTATAGTATCTCTTCATCGTTGTGTATTTTCTCAAACTGTGCCCAGAATGGCAACCATTCTTTTATTTCACCCCCGAACAATTTAAATTCTATTTCAGGAAGTTTGTATTTTCGTTTCGTTATATTTTCATTTGATTGAAAACTGTTTTCAATTTCAGAATTTTTAAAAAGTTTTTCAACTTTTGTTCTTAATTTAATAAAATTTTCTTCATAAGAACTAAAGCCTTCATACTCTTTATCATAATTATCTTGTGTACACTTATCATCTTTAACAAGAACATCTAATATTTCTTTTTCTTTTGGACATAACATTGCCCATTTTTCATTTAACTGAGCATATAAAACCTCAATTTCTTCTATATTCTTATCTTCCCCTATTAAATTATTCTCTAATAAATTAGCGATACGTGTAAACGCACTACTTAAAGGTGTTCCTTCTTTAGCTAATTTTTCCATTATAATCCTAGGTAAACAGATCGCGACAGTCGGATGCCAATAAATATCGAATTCAACTTTAAGAATACCTATATTCGATATCTATATACTAAATTTTAAATAAATTAGTATTCAACAAAATTGATTCTACAAATCTTCATCTAATCAAAAATTTCGTAATAAAAACAAATAGAATCATTTATGTTTCATTTCAATAATAAAAGGTAAGAAAAACTTACCTTCCTTCATCTATATTGTTCGAGGGATAAAATATTCGTTCTTAATTCAATAATAAGTGGAAACTTTCACTCATGGAACAGTCATTTTCTTTAAATCAACGCATTTAATCTGGTAAATACACAATCACAAATTATTAAAGACATAATACTGATAAAATTACATAAATACTTAACGCGCGCTAACAATACACAATATTTACATTCTGAGAACTTAGAACATTTTTCTTCTTGCTATCGAACGCACAATTCCTCTCGTGCGCGCAGGCAGGGGCGCGCCGACCCGGTGTGCGAAGTGTGCGGCGCACACAGGCGCCAGGTAAAGAAAGGCGCCAGCCGAGAATAAATTATTTGAAAAAAAAAAAAAAAGGAAAGAAAAGAAAAAAATATATATATGTATTGTTTTATTAAATCTGATTTTATAATGCCGGTCTGAAGTCATGCGACTAGTGTGGATAAATGAGGCGCCTTGAAATATATACTTGCAAAACTTGTGGTTCTCAACAGTTTAGGTGTTTTTTGTGAAAGGACACACTAAAAGTGGAATAACTTTTTAAAGGTGCGCCTACCTTCAGCAAAATTTTCTTTGACTTTTTTAACATATCAAAGCATTCTATTAAAATTTAAAAGAGCGCCTTAATCCCCCCCCCCTCTTCTGTCGGAAAAAGGCCACTTAGATTAGTAAAAAGACAACATAACTGGTTTGCAAAAGTGAAAATTAATAGAACCGGAGATTTTATTCAGAGTAGTTTTTTACCTTTTGCAATATCGATGTAACATCTATATTAATAAAATCAGATTTTTGTCAGTAAATGTCTCAAATTCGAAAAACATTGCGATATCTTCATGTTTCACACATCGTGAAAGCCAAATTCGATTTCAGAAAATTTTCTCTGTGTATGCGTGCGTATTCGGCTGTTGTGTCTGCATGTTTAAAACATTTTTGTCTGGGTATCACGTGAGAACAGCTGGTCAAAATACAACAACACTTGGTAGGAATTACCCAACTTAAAATTATATCTATGAACTTTTGTAAATCCCCCCCCCCCCCAATCAGGAGACAAAAACACGTTTATATGCATAACTAGGCTTCAAATTATTTCACAGTGAAGAAATTTTCATATGTATCTAGATTTGAGTACAAATAAATAAATAAATATAATAATCATTGTCTACGATTTTGGAATTTTTGATTTTTAAGAAGTGAAAAAGAAAATCAATTTTCGGGGGGATATTTGTAAATTTCGGATTTTTGAGTGGAAATACACCAAAAATGGAACAAAAATGTTGAAAACAGCCATGCATCTCTTTAAGGATATTTCCATAAATCCATTTTTGGTGTTTATGATATTCGATCTTGGGGAGTGGGGGGGGGGGGGGGGAGGTTTACGAGAGAGCAAATTTGAGACCATTCTTTTAGCGCTAAATTGATCCAGGAAAATTTATGGGAGTTCCAGTCACGAATTTTGGTGCGTGCATTGTTTAGATGCATTCGATGCCTATACTGACGGGATTTTACGAAATTCCCTTTCACCTTTTCCAAAGAAAGGAAGCAAAAAACACGCTTATAAGCATAACTCGACTCCAAGTTACTTCACAGTGGTTGAATTGTATATGGAATAACTAGACTTGAGTACACACAAAAAAAAAAAAAAAATGCAATTTTGGAATTTTTTATTTTTAAGGGAAAAGGGGGGAATTCGCAAATTCCGGATTCTATCGAAAGAATTCTACTAAAAATGGTACAGAGATGTTGAAATGTTGAAAACAGGTATGCGTCGTCTTTAGGATTTTTCCCAAAACCCATTTTTTTATTTTTATTTATTTTTTTATTTTTTTTTTGTAATGTTCGATTATTAATATTATTATTATGGGGGGGGGATGTAAAGATGGGGTGAATTTGAGACCCCCCCCCTTTTAGCGCGAAATTTGTCATGTAAGATCTATGGGAGCTGCAATCACAGATTTTGGTGCGTAAATTGTTTCTATGAATCCAACACCTATTGATTTTACGAAATTCCCCCTTTTCTTCCTTGATCTCATACACGTTTTTAAGCGTAACATTACTCCAAATTATCCTGTCATTAAATATTTTGGAGATTATTCTGTCATAATTACCAGTAGCATCAGTGGAACAATCTTTTTCTAAATTTAAAATGATCAAAAAATACTTACGCTCTACAACGGTATCAGACAGATTTTTAAATTTTGTAATAACATCGATAGCATAAGATACTTTGGATCAAATGAACATATATTATTCCAGAATTTAAAAAAAATTAATCAAATGAATTACATTTCACTGAATAATATTATCTGTTTAAATGTTCATATAATCTACTTTAAAACTTAATAAATTTTATTATATATTCTTATTTTATTTACTTATAAATGTACCTATTATTTATATCTGTGCAACGTACAAACGTGGCGGAAAAATAGTTTAAAACAGATTTTTGTATCTTACTACTATATGGAGAAACACATATAAATTTACATAAAAATTACATAAAAAGTTTAGATAATGAAAATGGGCAAAATTTCTTTCAGTAGATGTTTTCTTTCCCTATTGAGTATTTTTTTTTTTTCTGTATTTACCAAGTAATATTTATTATATACCCTTATTTTATGTATTTATAAATTTATTTGTTCCTAAAAAAAAAAAAAAAAAAAAAAAAAAAAAATTCCATAATTAACCAAGTCAAAACTTGTCGTTATATCGATAGTCATATATTAATTTGATGTTAAGAGTATTTTGAGAGTTTTAAACAACGAAATTGAGAAAAATAGAACTCACTACGGGATTATTATTATTATTATTATTATTATGAGTTCTAATTTTACATACTTATAAATTCCCTTTATCTGTACTAATGCAAAATGTTAAACTCATTTATATGTGCAAACGTACTGCAATAGTACGACTAATAAAAAATTTTGTTCATTATAGTATTGTAAAGAGATAAACCACTTTCCTAAATGAAAAGTGTCGTTGCAATAAAAGCAGATTTACAATTGAAGTGCAAATAAAGAGCAGTTCATTCAATTTTAACGGGAGTGGAATAGGAGGTGATTGTCAGCCTTGGTTACAGACTTGGCAACTTGTGAGGTTGAGACGTCAGAACGTCACCACAGTTGTTTTAATTAAGCTGGATCCAGCAAAGTACAGTCGGCTGCAAAATTATTCGAGCACTAGCAATAATCCTTGCCAAAAAAAAGTACACTTAATACAGCTTTGTTAAATAAATCCTTGTCGAGTCATGTTATTAATCAGTCTAAGAGCATGATTCGACAAGGATTTACTTAGCAAAACAGTCTTAAGTGTACTTTTTAAATATAGGAATTATTGGCTAGTGCTCGAATAATTTTGCAGCCGACTGTAGGAAGTGGGGACGGTTAAAATCACTCCGTCGCCAGTGACTCGGTGAAGGTTGAGGTCGGGGTAGTTTTGTGTCGGCAGGGTGCTGCATTAAAATACTTAGATTTTGAATATTAGTTAAATTAGAAGTGATTTTTAAAAGAACGGATTGAAATGTAGTGAAAGGAGGGTGTAGGAAGAAGTATAAAAATAGAGATGGTTTTAGTAGATGGTGTGGATGTTGGAGGATATTATAGTGGTTGTGATGAATCTTAGTTTGACGGATATTGAGAAGTAGAGTAGTGGAGATTTAGTGGCGTGAAGTTAAGTAGTAATGAGTGTCGGTGTGAGTACCTACTAGTTTTCGGGAAGTTCAAGCTGGGTCTGAAGTGAATCCTCTGACCCATAGTGAAGCCGTAGTAGCGGAGTACGAGTGCGACCGTCTCTACACCTTTGACTATCTGCTGTGGTGAGATATTTAAGATAATTTGTTGATTTATATACTTTGGTTTAGTAATACGCTGACTGAGCTAAGAGCTATTTCCAGGCCGCCCTCCCATTAATCTGGTTCAAATAAACTCTTATTGTTTGTTCAATTCACGTCTCTGGTTTTCTTAGTAATCTAAGTATTTAAGTTAAGATGGAGTTTGCAAGAACGCAAACGCCACAAACTTAGCGATGAATTTTGCGACATGGCGACCAAACTTGGTGAAAAGTAATAGTTTAGTGTTTCGGAAGTTTAGAAGCTCTACCTTCAATAAGAGCCAATTTCTGGAATTTTCTGGGTTCGTCAACTGGCTTCTGGCGCAGAATAATCTCGAAAGTTCGCCAATTCACGACAGAAATTATTCAAACAGAAGAGACACACCCAAAGATCAATTGCATTCGGACATCTGTTCTGAACGTTCGTTTCCGTTTAAATGGTTTATATTTATTCTTAAATGAGCGAAATTCTACTCTGTGGTGTTTTTAACGTTGTTTTACGACCTTTTTGAGGTATGGATTTGAGTATGATAATTTACTGTTTTTTTTTTTCGAGAACAGTTTGAATAAAATGTATCTTTCGACAAGAAACTGTCCGTTTCTTTACAATTACTTTTTTCATGTAAGAAAATCGACATTTTGGTAATAATATGGATAGAGACGGATATATTGGATCAGTATAATATGCGTAATACTCAGAGCCTGATTAAGGAGGAAACACACATTATTTATACTTACACCGTTATTTTTTAACAAATACTTTCCTGCTATAATAAACAGAAAATTCTCATTAAAAATTATTTTAAAAGAATTCTGGTGTCTAATAACGGTGAGTAAATTGGATTGTTTTACACCGTTCATTTTTTATAAAAAATATTTCTTCGTCAAAGCGTGTAATTTCTATGACATGAAGTAAAAAATAATTGTAAAAATATTCCGGTGATAGCGGAGATAATGTGTGCTTCCCCCTTAATCAGGCTCTGGTAATACTCGCAAAAGTTGCAATGAAGTGAAGGAAGATTTAGTTCACTAAGATTTTTTTTTTGTGTGTGTGAGTGTGTTTAAATATTTACTTAAAAATTAGACCCAAACAAATAGAAACGTTTACACTCACAGCTCTCATCTAAGCCATCTACTGTAATGCCTCAACGCATTTCTGCACCCACATTAACATTAAATCTGCCTATTTTAATTTCCTCTGTTTACCTTCACAATTGTACCTCGAATTTTTGCAACTTCTTGTATAAGGGACTTTTTCTCTTTGTGCAAGATGCACTTTTTACTTGTTTCATTTCAAATTTCATTTTATTTGATACATTTCTCTTTTTACTAGCCGTTCAATAAACTTATTACTATTAAGGTTCGAGATTCAATCGACTTGCTAAATAATAACATTTTATAAAATGATTTTTTTTTTTTTAAAGGGGGGGGGGTAATATAGGGCGCCAACTGAAACTCTGCACACAGGCGTCTGACAATGCTGGCGCGCCCCTGCGCGCAGGCGCAGACGATCGGATTACAAAGAGTTGATTAGATGAAGATTTGTAGAATCAATTTTGTTGAATACTAATTTATTTAAAAATTTAGTATATAGATATCGAATATAGGTATTCTTAAAGTTTGAATTCGATATTTATTGGCATCCGACTGTCGCGATCTGTTTACCTAGGATTATAATGGAAAAATTAGCTAAAGAAGGAACACCTTTAAGAAGTGCGTTTACACGTATCGCTAATTTATTAGAGAGTAATTTAATAGGGGAAGATAAGAATATAGAAGAAATTGAGGTTTTATATGCTCAGTTAAATGAAAAATGGGCAATGTTATGTCCAAAAGAAAAAGAAATATTAGATGTTCTTGTTAAAGATGATAAGTGTACACAAGCTAATTATGATAAAGAGTATGGAGGCTTTAGTTCTTATGAAGAAAAATTTATTAAATTAAGAACAAAAGTTGAAAACTTTTAAAAAATTCTGAAATTGAAAACAGTTTTCAATCAAATGAAAATATAACGAAACGAAAATACAAACTTCCTGAAATAGAACTTTGTTGCAGTGACTGTTCCAACTGAATCTGTTCCAGTGACTCCTCCAACTGAGTCTGATCCAGTGACTGAACCTACTGAGCCAGTTGACAAAAGTTCTGTAAAGGACATTCCTATAGAGACTGTTCCACTTGAAAAACGATCCAAATATGGACGTTTGTTAAAGCCAAAAGTGAAGTTTGAGTTCCTCTAAAAATCCTCGAAACTCAAAGGTGGGAGTTCACTGTCCAACTGTGGTTTAAATCAGTGAAGTGTTTCAAAAGTTAATTTTATGGTAAATTTTCAAGTGGCAGTCTAAGTGGTTGCAACTTGGAAACAAAATGGCAAAACAACTTGCCCAGCGACATCATCCAGTATACTTGTATAAGCTCCTTGTCCAGTTCTAGTTTAAATTAAATCAGTATTTCAAAAAATATCGTCATAAGAAATTTTCAGGTGGCACCACTTGGAAGAAAAAGCGGAGTGAGATGCCCAGCGAACTTATCTGAGATATTTGAAGGAAAAATCCACCACCCAAATTTGATGTGAATTGATTCTGTATTACTAAAATTACCATATTGACAAATTTTCAAGTGGCAGCCACTTGGACATGAAATTGCGGATCAAGTCACCAAGTGAACTTATCCTAGATATTTGAACCATATGTTCACTATCCAACTTTTATTTGAATCAGTTTAGTATTTTAAAAGTTATCGTGATGGCATAATTTTCAAGTGGCAGTGTGATTTGAAGTGGCTGGAACTTAGAAACAAGATGTCGGGACAAGTTGCCCAGTAAAAACATTCAAGATAATTATATGATAATATCACTGTCCAAATTCGGTTCGATTTGGAGTATTATTTCAGAAGCTATCGTGATTTTAAATTTTCAAGTGGGAGCCTGATTTCAAGTGGTCCCGCTTAACTTAAGATATCTGCCACTTTATTAAAAATGGCGGATATAGTTTACTAATAAATTTCATTGAGATACTTATGTGGTCTGTATTTACATCAAAATTCAAACAATTTCGGAATACGCTTTTTACAATTTAAATTTGAAAATTTCAAGTGGTCTCCACTTGAAAACAAAATGGCGGAGCAACTTTGTGACGACCTAAATGTCGTCGCCATCCTTTAACTTAATATTGAAGCTGAAACTGAAACACTTAAGTAAACTATGAAGAGAAGACAAAGTCAGATTTAATAAAATAACTGAGCTTTTATTTGAGCTTAATAGAAAAAGGTGGGCGTTGGACTTTAATTATATTTAGTATCTTTATAAGTTTAAATGGGCAGCCTTCACAAATACTTTAACTATCAATCGATAACCACAATTACTCTCAACTACTTTATTTAAATTCATTAGCTCTCACTGCTGCTACTAGTCTTTCGTACTCGGGAGGATTCCCTATCCGCGATTGTAATGAAATGCTCGCCCTCTGGTGGGCTAAGGTGAAATTATCACACCACTGCATATCCTCATATTATGCAATCGACTTTCCATGATGAAATGGCGGAGAAAGAATAATAATTACACGTGGCTGTTATATTTACTAACAACTGCAGTGTTCAGAGAGCGCCATCTATCGATCATTACAAACGCGGATACCACGGTACTACTCGACAACCATCATCTAATACACTATTCTAAGCAGCTAACTCAACAGCCTACCTTCTAATCGGCTACCATTCCTCTAACTAACTCACTATCATCCTCTCTCTCTCCAACTAACACAAAAGCAATCTTCCTTCTCCTTTTATATCCATCAATTTCCAAAATACTTCATAAAATTAGCATATTACAATTTCGTTTATTATAGGAACTAACTCTAGTGATCAGCCGAATCCTAAATTCTTCGTATTCACGTTTTACTCGCAAAGTGTGAATTTTAATTGTAGCATTACGCTAATATACCTCACAACTTGGTTAGCAAACTCATCTAAGATATTTATAAGTTAAGACACTGTTCAAATTTGGTTCCATTTGGAGTATTATTTCGGAAATTATCATTGTTTTAAATTTTCAAGTGGTAGCCTGATTTCAAGTAGTCCCGCTTAACTTAAGATATCCTCCACTTTATTAAAAATGGCGGATAAAGTTCATTAGTAAAGTTATTTTAGACACTTGTATAATCTATGTATGCATCAAAATTAAAAAAAAAATTCGGAATATGCTTTTTACAATTTGAATTTGAAATTTTCAAGAAGTCTCCACTTGAAAACAAAATGTCGGAGCAACTTGGTTAACAAATTCTTCCAAGTTATTTATAAGCTAAGTTAAGACACTATCCAAATTTGGTTCGATTTAGAGCATTATTTCAGAAGTTATTGTGATTTTAAATTTTCAAGTGGTAGAGTGATTTCAAGTGGCCCCGCTTAACTTAAGATATCTACCACTTTATTAAAAACTAGCCGCCTTCGGCGACCAGCTGGTTCGCGATCCCTAAAAAATCCGACTTTTAAAAAATTTTCAAGTGGCTGTCACTTGAAAACAAAAAGTCGGAGCAACTTGGTTAACGAACTCATCCAAGATATTTATAAGATCAGTTCACTGTCCAAATTTGGTTCCATTTCGAGTATTATTTCGGGAGTTATCGTGATGACAAAATTTTCATTATAGATAGATAGATAAACGAAGTAATTGCAAGAGGTCGATTTCTAAAGAAATCAACCTAAAAAATCAATTATGGCATTTGAAAGTACTCCGTTAGTACCACGAAAATTTTCATTAGTACCGACACCAGTACCAAGTACTAAATAGTGCAAAATTTCGTGCTGGTGAAATAATAGCCCTCGCAGACGCAGTCAAACTGAGGTCATTAATACTTTTCAACCTTGTTAACACTTTTCTGCCTTGTTGTACAGTGTTAAAAATAGATGTTTTTTATAAATTTGAACTTTGCCTATTTTAAAAATATGTACTTTTGTATCTTACGTAGAAACATTAAAATATTTTTATTTTCTTTGTAGTTTTACATTTAAAAAATAATTTAAAATAAACCAATTTATAACTTAGTCGAATGCACAGTTCAGACACTACGCACTTGAAATAATTTGTGTACATTGTCCATAATGATAAAGAAATTTTTTGCGTCTCTGTAACTAAAGTACTGGTAAGGAACTAACGATGTTATTAATTTTTAAAAGTCTTTATTTTTCTTGAAACAATTCCGGTGTGAAACTGTAAAATTTTCTCTAATTCTTGTAGGATCTAAATTTTATTTTTCTACATTTACAGATAACCCCCTAACAGATTTTTGATGATAACTCTATGAATACTAAAGATAAAGTATACAAACAGTATACTTTTCCGCACTGCCGAACTCTCAGAAATTCGAAGATGAAGTCAAAATTTGGTGTTGCTGTTGAAAAAAAAATCAAAGTTGGTGCTTATTTCAATATGTAGATAACCCCTAATTCAAAATTCGGCAACATTTTAAGAAAGTGCATTTAATTTCCTGTTGAATATTGTCTATTAAATTTTTCTGAGTCAATTAATAACGAAATTACAGCGAGTGCTACGATTTTTTCCCCCCGACTATACGTAGGTATTATTTTATGACTTTCGTATTATACAAACATAACAATTTTATTTGTTGCAATCATTAGTTTTTAAATTATTACAAACCCAAAAGGTACAAGTCTTTTTTTTTTTTTCTTTTGCCGCTTAGTGTGCATGTAAGTATTAACATTTTTAATTATTTTGTGTCTTCCATTAATATTTAGGGCTGTATATATGTTTAATCTTGTAATGTAATTTTTAGTTCCCCATCATACTATAGGTATAGGAAACTTAGGTAATCCTGAAAATTTTCGAACTCGGGTTTTTGACTTTTTTACACGTTTTCAGGTGTGAGGAATCCAAAAATGACAAAATTTGTATGATGTCTGCTAGTGTGTTAGTCCGCCAGTTTGTTAGTCTGTTTACACGATATCTCAAGAACAAATGATCGCAGAGAGGTCAGATCAGTTTTAAAATATTACTTTCGATACTGGCAAGAACCCTATTCATTTGCAACATTCGAATTAAAAAACTTCGTAAGTTATTAGAAATTTACGATTTTCTTAACATGGGAGAATAGGACAAAAATTCACTTAAACGTGCATTAAATGGAAACTTTTTACTGTAAAAATGTCAGACCAGTTTTAAAATATCAGTTTTGATGCCGGAATGAACATCAATAACTATAAATATGCTATTTTGAAATTTTCGCAAGTTATTGGAAATTTACGAATTTCTTAACATGACAGTATAGGGCAAAATTTCACATAAACGTCAATTTTTAGAGATATTTTCATCGTAAAGATGTCAGACTACTTTTGAAATATTATTTAGGGCACTGGCAGAATATTAATGACTATGAATTTTTCAATATAAAAATTTCGCAAGTTATTGGAAATTTACGAATTTCTTAACATGGCAGAATAGAGCAAAATTTCACATAAACGTCAATCTTGAGGGGTATTTTCATCGTAAAGATGTCAAACCACTTTCGAAATATTATTTAGGATACTGGCGTGAATATCATAGACTATGATTTTTCCAATTAAAAAAATTCGTAAGTTATTTGGAATTTACGATTTACTTAACATGTCAGAATAAGACAAAATTGAGCATAAACTTCCATTTTGAGGATCATAAATACATTAGGCAACTTCAAACTTACATTTATGATATTTGTTTGAACATGATTGAATACAAATATTCTAATAGGAAAATTTCGTAAATTATTCGTAATTTACGATTTTATCAACATAGCGAAATTGTACATTTTTCATATAAATATGAATTTTGAGGATTATTGCATTGGAAATGGTAGCATGAAAACTAAACAACGGAATTGACCCTGATAAAATAAATTAATAGATTAGAATAAGATAAATATATCGAAGTGAATGGTGGATAGCCTATTAGGCGGGGATTTCATTCTGTCACTGTATCATGTTTTGGTCAAATTCATTTCTTTTAACATGATTATAATATGTCTCGCACTAGAAATTTATGAGAATATAAATATGATGGGGAACTGAGCAGAATCCACCTATACCAACTAGTTAGTAATTAATATATGTGAATGTGTTACACTTATGAATACATTTTCAAAAAAAGTTCCTTTCAATAATTTATTTTATACTTTGTATGCATATAAAATTTCAGGGATCAATCCAGGTTTTAACATTTGTGTCCTATTTTTTGTGAAAAATAAAATATTGTATAGAATCTTCTATTTTTACACTGTTTATAACGTTTAACGTCAAGTTAATAGAATTTCATTGAGCCAAATTAAGGCATTAATTAAAAATAATACTGAAATGAAAACATTTAATAAATGGATCACTTTTATAAAAGTTTTGTGCAGGGACTCATTTTATGAATCTGAATATTGTGAAGGGTCCCTTTTCTTGGATTTGAATTTTGTGAAGTGTCCCTTTTCATGAATTTGAATTTTGTGAAGGGCCGCAAAAGGTACCCAAATTTTGCCTGAAATGAAGAAAGGAATGAATTTGAAATGAAGCTGAAGTTTCATATACTATTTTAATATGTGTTTGTGACATACTTTCATTTATCTTATTTATTTGTTTTTGCAATATTCTTCCTAAAAAATCTCTTTGGAATTTCGAGCAATTAATGTATATGAATAATTTTCTGTACGCTACCTTTACCTATAAATTTTACCAAGACACATCTCTCAGAACAATGACTTCGTAGAATGAGATTGTTTTGTGTGAATCAGAAGTTTGAACAAGATGGAGTAAATTTTTATATGAGCTGGGCCAGCAAAGCACAATCGACATTTTTATTTCAAACTCTTGAAAAGGAAATCATTTTTTTTTTTTTCTTTTTTTTTTTTTTTTTAAGTAAAGGTTAAGAATTTTATTTATAATATAAATACTGCATAGAAGTTGGAAAATTAAAAAAATTAGGGTAAGATTGACTTTCTATTGCCTCTTACATTTAGAATATTTCGCGAGTGCACTAGATCCACACCATGAAGATAGAGGGGAGGAGGGGAAACGAGATAGGGGATTCGGCAGAAAAACGGACCAGAAAATTTAGTTAATCAACAAGTCAGTAGATGGCGCACCGCAAGGATTAGCCGGTATTGGAGATTACTGATTAGCATTGAAAGCTTATGGAAATAATTGCTTTTCTATAAAATTGAAATAATTTTAGGCACTTATTTAAAAAAAAAAAAAAAAATGGCTAGAAATTGTCATGTCCCTAAATGTGAGAATATAAAGAACAAACAGATTATTTGAAAAATTTAATTATTTTCTTTTTTATTCTTAATTCTTCTTCTACTTTTTTTAAAATATAAAACTTTAGATGATTTGGATTAATTGTAGCTATTTAAAAATTATTAATTGTGTGTAGCATTTCTTTTTTTTAAATTAATGAATCAAATAAATAAATAAATAAAAATAGAATAGTAATTTAAATAGCCGCTTTTTACCTTTTGATTAAAATTGTTTAGTTTTTTAAAAGCGAATGGTATAAATTTTTTAATTAAAATTGGAATGACGAGAAAAAATAATTCTAGCACGGAAATGTGTAAGTTTGATTTAGATAAAATTTTAAAAACATTTTCACATCACATACAAAGCACATATTTCATAAGTTAATTCTTCAAAATAAAACATGCTCCACCTGTAGCAGTTTGGTTCTGCTCTCGAAACTAATCAGTGGGAAGTGCTTGGTTCGATTCCAGGTCACGGTCGACAAAATAACCGATCGGAGTTTTGCGTGGTTTACTTCAAAACTCGAGTAAATACAGGCTAAATTCCTTTAAAAAGGCCAATACGAAGGCAATCCACCTAGGTCTAAGACCTAAGTTAGGTAAAACAATATCATGGGGGGGGGGGGAGTGAAGTAAACGTTTTGATTATTTTGAAAGAGATTTTTGCACGATAAGTTTATTGCATTTATTATATTTTATTAATTTAATTTCATATTTTTTTTTTTTTTTTTTTTTTTTACAAGCTCACTTTTAGGTTGATTTCTTTAGAAATCGACCTATTGCAATCACTTCGTTTATCTATCTATCTATCTATCTATCTATCTATCTATAATGAAAATTTTGTCATCACGATAACTTCCGAAATAATACTCAAAATCGAACCAAATTTGGACAGTGAACTAATCTTATAAATATCTTGCATGAGTTCGTTAACCAAGTTGCTGCGACTTTTTGTTTTTAAGTGGCAGCCACTTGAAAATTTCAAACTGACACTGTAAAAAGCATATTTAAAGCAAGATTTTCTTGAATTTTGATGTAAATACAGGCCACATAATGGTCTCAATGAAGTTTATTAATGAAGTTGATCCGCCATTTTTAATAAAGTGGCAGATATTTTAAGTTAAGCGGGACCACTTGAAATCAGGCTACCACTTGAAAATTTAAAATCACTATAACTTCCAAAATAATACTCCAAATCGAACCAAATTTAGACAGTGTCTTAATTTATCTTATAATTATCTTAGATGAGTTTATTGAACAAGTTGCTCCGCCATTTTGTTTTCAAGTGGAGACCACTTGAAAATTTCAAATTCAAATTGTAAAGAGCGTATTCCGAATTTGTTTGAAATTTGGTGTAAATATAGACCACATAAGGGTCTCAATGATGTTTATTAATGAAATTTATCCGTCATTTTTAATAAAGTGGTAGATATCTTAAGTTAAGCGGGGCCACTTGAAATCACGCTACCACTTGAAAATTTAAAATCACAATAACTTCTGAAATAATACTCCAAATCGAACCAAATTTGGACAATGTCTTAACTTATCTTATAAATAACTTAGATGAATTTGTTAACCAAGTTTCTCCACCATTTTGTTTTCAAGTGGAGACCACTTGAAAATTTCAAATTCAAATTGTAAAAAGCGTATTCAGATTTTTTTTTTTTTTTTTTTTTTTTTTTTTTTTTTATGTATACATAGATTATACAAGTGTCTCAAATAACTTTATTAATGAACTTTATCCGCCATTTTTAATAAAGTGGCGGATATCTTAAGTTAAGCGGGACCACTTGAAATCAGGCCACCACTTGAAAATTTAAAACGATGATAACTTCCGAAATAATACACCAAATGGAACCAAATTTGAACAGTGTCTTAGCTTATCTTATAAATATATTAGTTTAGTTTGTTAACCAAGTTGCACCGCCATTTTGTTTTCAAGTTGAGACAACTTGAAAATTTCAAATTTGTAAAAAGCGTATTCCGAAATTGTTTGAATTGCGATGTAAATACAGACCACGTAAGGATCTCAATGAAGGATCTCAAATATACTGGATGATTTCGATGGGCAAGTTGTTTTTCTATTTTGTTTTCAAGTTGCAGCTACTTAGACTGCCACTTGAAAATTTGCCATAATAATAACTTTTGATACACGGCACTGATTTAAACCACAGTTGGACAGTGAACCTATGCTTCAAATATCTTGGATGTGTTTGCTGGGCAACTTGTTCCACTGTATTGTTTCCAAGTGGCGGCCACTTGAAAATTTGTTATCACGTTAACTTTAGAAATACTTAATCAATTCAAATCAAAGTTGAAAATTGGATTTATCATTCAAACAACAAAAATCTAGAAAATTCACGTAACTCGTGAACCAATCACGTTATTGCGTCCATCTTTGGTATATCGATAATAAGTATTTTCTCGCCAAAAGTCGCCAAAAAAGTTGCCGTAGGGAAATAGTCGCCAAATTTGGCGCCAAATCTATTGCCTGCGTTACTGGATCTCTTTACTGCGTTTTTAAGGAAAAAATGGGCTATTTTAATGCTAAAACAAACTCGAAATGCAGAAAACTAACATTTTTATCAACTTACTTTTTCAAATTTGCAACAATATCTTAGATGAGCAACTTTCTCTGCCATTTTGATCCAAGTGGCAGTCACTTAATTTTTCAACTCGATGACTTTTGAGATTTTGAATTAATTCGAACTATATGTGTACAGTAGACTTATCTCACAAATACGTTTCATATATTTGTCAATTTAACCCACCATTTTGTTTCCAAGCGACGGCCACTTGAAAATTTTAAATTCACATAAAAATATATTTATGAACCGATTTGCTTAAAACTCCATATGTTCGTAGCCTACATCAATATTTCTACCAAGTGCATTAATAATTTGTAGCCGCCATTTTGAAACAAAATGACGGTTACTTGATAAGGAAAAAGAAATCAACCTACCCTTCCGAATAAGCCGGAAGGACTTGTTTTCTTCTTTTTTTAAATAACATTCTAAAAGTTGTTGATGGTTTTATGATTGAGGCCGATTGGTTGCATTAGGGTCCTAGGCATGTGTGTGAGCTCCTTCCATGTCGGTCTTAGTTTCGCAGAAAACCACCGAATACTTCGAACGGCTAGGTCGACGAGTGCGATCAGGGATCAAACCCAGCACCTCACGTCTACAGCTTCAATAACATGACGCTATAGTGGGTTGTTAGTTGGTCCTAGCGTTTTAAAAGCTTTTTTTTTTTTGTGCGAAAAAAAAAAAAAAAGTTTGGAATAATGATTTAAATAACCACATATGTTCGAGTGACTAGAAAATATATTTTTAGCAGAGAAATAATGCAAATTTGTTTCAGATAAAATTTTGAAGTAACTTTTATATTGCATACAAGGCATACATTTCATCAGTAAAATAAATTTCTTACTTTAAAATAAACTGGTTGACGTGAAGTGCCTGGTTCGATTCCAGGATGCACTCGTCAACTTCATCGTTTGGAGTTTTCCGTGGTTTTCTTCAAAACTCGAGTAAATACAGGCTAGGTCTCTTTTAAAAACCAAAACGGAGGCAACCTACCTAGGTATATTAAGTGCAGCTAAAACAGCTTTAGAGGGGTGGAAGGGGTTGAAGTGAATGTGTTGAACATTTTGCAAGGTAAATTTTATCTTAATCCCATTGAGTTTATTATACTTAATGTTATTTTATAAATTTCTCAAGTTTTCGGTCCAAGAATTAAAAATTTTTTACAAACTCTTTTTTTTTTTTTTAAGTTAAAATACTTTTTATATAAATAAGTCTTTCTTGATATAAATAAATCTTTCTATTGGAGAGACTTTGTGTGTGTGTGGGGGGGGGGGGGGACATCTCTTATAAAGTTTTGCATGAAATAATGAAGAAAATCTTTAAAAATAACACAAAACATTAAACAAAATATTTTAAATTTTTATTTACGGGTCAAACTGTATAACAACAACGTCAAACGCGAAGAAACGAAACAAAAAAGATTTTTAGACCATTACTGTAAACAAATGAATTCTTGTCCCGCCTTTCACCGTTCTTCTGAAACGAAAGAACATAGAAAAGAAAAAAAATGTGACTATGCGTATTCATATTAAATCCCTTATTTTATTTCGGCAAAAATGGCACCTGCCACAAATGGCATTTGCCACATCGATTAATGGTGATAAACTTTGATTTCTTTAAAAGAACACTAGTAGGAAAATTCAACTAAATAGGCGGGGCTTATTGTTTTAAATTAGAGAAATGGGTGGAACGTAAAAATCGTCAATAAAAAAAAAAAAAAAAAAAAAAAAAAAGATTCGTATTGGAATGCAATGCAGACTTGTTACATCGCTTCGTAACTACCGACATAGTCAAAAGGTTAATCATTTAGTTCATAAATTGCTTTATTTTTTCTTTATTATTATTATTTTTTTCTTTATTATTATTATTACTTTTGGTGTGTGTGTGTGGAGGGGGGGGGGATTATTATTTTAAGGATACTTTAGTCTTTAGAAATTTACTTTTATAAATATATTTTAATTAAGAAACTATGTTTTCATAGAAATTATAAAACAAATCGTACAGTTTCAAAGAGTGAAACTGACCAAAACTGGTAATTACGATTAAAATATTTTAATGTTTACTTCACGATACTTTAATATAATTTATCGGAAAAGATTTGGTTTATGCATCGTTTTGTGTATGTATATATATGTATATAAAATATTTCAGTTCGTATTTTATATCACACCTACAAAATAAAGTGAAGGGAAATTTAAGTTTTATTGGTGATCAATATAGCCACGATGACACTTCTGAATTGAAAAATGTTGCACATTTTTCAAACAACTCCGTGTGACCATCTAAAATGGTCACATTGAGTATTATGGAGTATTTAAATATATACGTATTCAAAAAACCCGAAATCAAGAATAGCAAATATGCTGTAAAAATGATAATGTCTATCATTATTCATTTTAATTAATTAAAATATATATATATATATATTTTCCGGCGTGAAATTTTGTGTACTTTTTGTAGGATCTGAATTTTATTTTTTCTAGATTTACTGATAAACCCTAAAACATTTTTGGTTATACCTCTATGAATATTAAAGTAAAGTGTACAAACCGTATACTTTTCCGCACTGCCAGGCTCTGAGGAATTCAATCCTAAAGTCAAAATCGGATTTTGCTATTGAAAAAAAATCCAAGTTAGCGCTCATTCTAATATGTAGATGATCCCTAATTCAAAATTTGACATCATTTTCAGAAAGTGTACTTAATTTCCTGTTGAATGGTGTCTATTATATTTTTCTGCGTCAATTAATAACGAAATTAGAGCGAGTGTTACGTTTTTTTTTTTTTTTTTTTTTTTTTTTTTTTCCCAACTATACATATTGGCACTACAATTCTTTTTAGTAAGGATAGGAAAGCCTTCACTGTTGTTTTGGCAATTACGTACAGTGCGATAGAAATGCAAATGAATAAAATGCGCTATAAAAAGTTAACTAAATCAAAATATAGCAATAAACACGTACCTTTCTTCTTGTGTCTCATACACTGTGTTGGAAAAGATTCTCGGAGACAGCAGACGACTGGGATATTCACTCAACTGTATCCCAAAGAAAACGTTGTTTAAACATGGTGAAGAATAAAGTCTTAGAAACAGCGTAATTTCACATTCAAATGCGATTTCTCCCTATAATTTACTCGGAATTGTAACTTCCTATAGTAAGTAAAACTATTTTGGTATTTTCTAATTATCCGAATAATATATATTAAATTAATATAAATTAAATATATATATATAAATGATAGATATCTTAATAAATTTTAACCTTAATATTTTAGCGTATAATCAGAGTCTGATTACCACCTGTTGGGGCCCAAGGCCCAGGACGATTTTGGTGCCCCCCCCCCCTTCCCCATCTTGAACAAATTAAAGTTTTTTTTTTTTTTTTTTAATCTAATTTGTGCACAAAGTTTGACTGCTGGTAAAAAAGTTAAAGCATCACCTTCATAAGTAATTAGTTTTAACTTATTTTGCAACGAGCCCTTAAATTATTATTATTGGTGCAGGGGTAACTTTTCTTCTATGACTGTTGGAATCCACTTGCATAGAAATGTAATTTTTTACAAGGTATTCTTTATAATACTGTTTTCTTTTTCAATCTTAATCTACTTCAATCATACCATACGAAGTCAGCGGGTATGTAAATATGAATACATGACCAAATACTACTGAAAATGTAAAGGTATTTTCTATTAGGATGATACTGAGTTCTTTAATTTGTATTATATAACTGTAAGTCTGCAAGTGAAAATTTATCTGGATTTTTTGGTCCGCTGTAAAATGTTATATCATTCGAACGATCTCCACAAAAACTGGTATATTTCCTAATCTAGCTAATGTTGTATTTTTTTTAATTTAATCAGATAATTGGTTAAAAGATTTAAAAAGTCCCTACTTTCAACTAAAGATTATTATCGTTAGCTAAATTTTGGTTAATTTTTTGTAAGGAAATCTTTTCCAAAAATAGCATTTTTTAAATTTAAAAATTATTTTGGTACCTCTAGATAGAGGTGCCCTAGGCCGAGGACTTGTTGGCCTGTGCGATAATCAGGCCCTGCGTATAATAGATACATGTCAATACCAACACAACAATAAAATCTTTTTGTAAAAAAATAGAACCGACTCCAAAAAAGAACTACTATTCAAACAACTAAAAATGAAAGAAAATTGGCAGAAAATGGAACTGTAGATTGCGCCTAAAAGTATAAAATAATTTCCTTCGCCAAACAACCTATAACACTACAATTAATCATAACTTTTGAAGTCGGCGCAAAATTAAATAAAATTTAATTAGTTTTTAAAGGTTTGTCTTTAGATCGGTAGCAACAAATGCTGTTGTCTAGAATGATCCATTTTCATGTTTCCTTTATTATTTTATCACTGTATACAATTGGTCCATCTACGTAGAACTTCTACATAGTAGCATCTACATAGAACAGTGAACATTCTTCACAAAGCGGTATTTATGTTTCTACGAAGTTAGATCACCCTTGATGGCTTTTGAATTTGACGATAAAATCGTAAAGCAAAAATATACACGCAAGATGTATATTTTCATAATATATATTGTACGATGTGTTGTTTCATATTCTTGATTACTCTCTTGATATACATTATTAAAATAATCATGATATCCCAAAGAAATTAAATATGTTTGCCAGATAATTTTGCGATTTCTCGTTCACCAAGGACGTCAGATACCAGCATCTTCGCCAACTTTTGCTGCTTACGAAATCTTATTTGTTTTCTTGAATCAAAGAAGTTTTCGGCTGCGTTTTGCAGGTAACAATGTGAGACGTGTATTTTGAATAGGATTTGATTTTTGTATTGAATAAAGGTATCAATTTTTATTTAATTTTGCGCCGACTTCAAAAGTTATGATTAATTGTAGTATTATAGGTTGTTTGGCGGAGGAAATTATTTTATACTTTTAGGCGCAATCTACAGTTCCATTTTCTGCCAATTTTCTTTCATTTTTAGTTGTTTGAATAGTAGTTCTTTTTTGGAGTCGGTTCTATTTTTTTACAAAAAGATTTTATTTTTCTCTTTTCAGTGAAAACTTATTTATATAGCAGAGCATCAGAAGACGTTCGATCGAAGTTTCACAAATCACAACTTCCAAGAAAAGTGACATTACTCAAAAAATGGTTTATGTCACTGAAAAATACATTAAATGCACCCAATGTGAACAAAAAAGTTACATCTCCATCTAGAAAGTTATCCACTCGAGAGACAGTTGTGCCAGTTTTATTCTAGTCAAGTTATTTTTAAGTTGATTTTTCTCAAATGCTGCATTTTTAAATTGTGTCACTTTTCTTGCCTTTATCGGATATGACCAAAAAACTATCTATTGAACGAACATACGTTAAATTAAAAAGTCTTTAGAAATGTAAAGAAAGGATACGCTGTATTCGTAACCGAAAATTCTGTTAGGCATATACATTGAACTTTACAGTAAATACATGTCACCCGCTGCGCTGGAGATTGCGTAGCGTAAAGTTCAAACAAAGAGCAAAATATGCATTGCAGCTGACGGACAGAAGTTTCAACATCGATACTTACACACTGCTTTTACCAGTGTAGCTGCTTGCGTTCAGCAGTTAGAGTGAGAACAGACTTTTGTGAGTATCCTTTAATTTGTTTATATCTTAATGAAATCCTAATGAAACTTATTTCAGGCCTAGATCATTACGACAACAAAAAAAGTATTAAAATTAAATCATCCCTTACGAAGTTATAAGCTAACAAATTTCAACAACAACAACGAGAAACATGGTTTGTATTGAGAACCTCTTCCTTTATAAAGTCGGCTTAAAACGCCTATGCGTTAATCGATGTGACCGCTTACAATAACCATACTTTGAATTTTACATAGCATAAATGTCACCCGCTACGCTACAACATGTGCAATGTTTTTCAAGTGTGCACAAAATAGGAAATTGTGAGTAGAAGGAGAAGGGGGCTCCTAAGCCAGCAGGAGCAAAGAGCTGTGGGGTTGTGGGGTTGTGGGGTTAAGGGGCTCCTTCTACTACTATCTGGTCAGCGTGTTATCTTATCGGTGACGCATGACGACATGAAAGATAAGGAGGGTTAGAATTAGGATGTTATCTTGAATGAATATTATTTTAAGAGAATTTTAATTAGGATTTTAAAATTAATTTTAAACTTAGAAAAAATTTTTAAAAAGAGAATTTCTTATGTTTGATGAGATTTTTTCTTATATATAAAAAGAAAGAAATGTACTCACCTTGGAATCGAACCCAGTACTTCATCTCTTCGAACCTCTGGCGTTTGACCTCGCGACCATGGCCCCGTCATTTAGAGATAAATAAAGAGATATACTTACCTTGGAATCGAACCAGGCACCTTTCCTCTTCAAGCTGAATCAGAGGTCTTTCAGCAAACTGCTTCAGGTGGATATCTAATAAGAAATAAAACTAGTGTGTGCCTATCCCACTTCTTTCATGGGGAGGCTTTAGACTCCCCCATAGGCGGGTTAACACACACCTTTCACACACCATTCACACACACACACACACACATTTTTTTTTTTCTAGCTAAAACAGCTTTCTTCTAGCTTTTTCTTTCTTCAAGTTCAATCAATTTTTGTATGCAAGTTTTCTAGATGCAGGAACAATATATAAGTTTTCTAGATGCAGGAACAATATAAAAGTTTTCTAGATGCAGGAACAATATAAAAGTTTTCTAGATGCAGGAACAATATAAAAGTTTTCTAGATGCAGGAACAATATACAAATTTTCTAGATGCAGGAACAATATACAAGTTTTATATACAAGTTTTATATACAAGTTTATCACTATAGATCTGTGTGGAGGGGTATTTTGTAATGGCCATAGGCCAGACTTGTAATCCCATCCTCTAAGAGGTAACGTTTATCGTCAAAAGGTGATAAACATTTCTTGTTTTGTTCTACCGTGTATAGGTGATGTAATTGCTGTGCTATACGAGTTTGTATCTCGTAGGATGTTTTCTGCTGATGTAAGCAATTATAATAGTGTTGATGGGTTAATTTTTTTCGTACAATCCGGGTGGACACTCCCTTGGCTCTTTTTTTCTCTTCACGGTTAGATTTTATTGAATACATTTTTGATTTTAATCCAATAAACTGGTGTGCAGCTTCACCGCAAAGTTCGTCTTTGAATTTTCCTAATCTTTTTTTGTTAGCATTGGAAAACAGTGGGTGATGAACTGGGTAATCGAAAAAATCAAACTTATAGGAATAGGTCTTCATTTCCTCTTCGAAACGTTCACTTTGTATATGATAAGTTAATGAATCGGTGTCTGTGAAGAGTAGACGAGCACGATTTCCATATAACTTCTTGATGAAATTATAATGGAAATCATACATGAGGATTTTGGATAGCTCTAATATTGCAAATCCAACGTAAATGGGTCGGTTCATGAAAATGCTAGCCTTTTTTCTCTCCACAGCTACCAGATTCTCATCAAATTCTTTAAAATTTATGTAATTAGGGGAGGCAGTTAGTCGAAGAGCTCTTCTGGTTGTGGTACACAATTCGATGTTTCTTCGTTTTCTGAGATTTTCTATACATTTGCCATAAATCGAATTGTTTAAAAGTTTGAAAAAAGATTTTTCAAAACTTGTTTTGGCATTTTTTCTCTGTTCAGTGTTGTGTGCAATATATTTTTTGAGCCAAGGAGATTGGTGGAATTCTAGGACTTTACTAATTTTTACGAGTTGGAGACCTTGCTGGAGATAAAATTTTAAATTTCTGTAATGGCAGATGTACATTTTTTTCGATTGCAAATTTGGGATGAGTTTAGCACTTCCTCGATATTTTACTTTTAAAAGATGTTTCGCATAGTTGGATAACATATGCTCTTGAACTGTCATCTTTTCCGGGGCAAGCGGGTAGTCGTTATGAGAGTCATGAAGTTCCTTGGGATAGTCCAAATCAACTTCAAATATGTACCCTCTCTCGGCATTGTCGTGCAACTGAAGAATTTTTTCTTTATTGAATTCTTCCGGATTTCTCCACTGAAAGCAACCGTCAGGCATGTACTGGGACATAGCCCAACCGTAAAGGTTGTTGGCATCCCAGTACATTATATGACTTGTGGGTTCATTTTCCTTGTAGTCTGGGAGTTGGGAGTTGTTAGCTGTCGCAAACCTGTGAGAAATTTGCGACACACCACCTCGAACGCCTTGTTCGATAAACATTAACATTTCCACATCGGTTAGAAGTTCCAGCTCCACCTTACTCATCTTTAGACAAGCTTGCCATGAAAATCCGGGAGAAGTTACAAGATGTGCTGGGTCAATTTCATAGTTGTGTAAACATAAATTTCTAAAATTTTGAAATATGTCGGCTAAGAGGAGCACATCTGTTTTCACGTATAAGTCGTGATAGTCTCCTAAGTTTTTCAGTTGGAAAGTTTGCCATACACGTTTGGCGTGGTTATAATCAGCTTCACTAATTTCTTCGTTATTTAACGAACTGTAGAAGGCTGATGGCGGTGGTAGTTGCCTCTCTTCAAATTTTGTAAAAGTGTCGAAATACTCATAAGGGTAGACACCTTTACGTCGCAGCAATGTCAAATCTGTGTTAGGTGGGAAATTTTCTTTTAAGATTTGGAACTGATCACTTTCTAGACTTTGTGAAAGTTTATCTAAGGAGTCTGATAGAAATTGGAAGGAGTCTATAAAACGCAGCTGGATGGAGTCTTGTTGTTTTTGCAATTTAAATGTTAGATATTTTTCCATCGTTGCAGCAATAACATCAATTTTATGATCATTATATTTACCGAGTTTTGTCATAATATGATGACCATCATAGTTTTTTAAATTATGGAAAACCACGGGTATAACTTTTGGCATTTTATAGTTTAAATTGCAATAAGGATGTGCTGCACCTCTAAACTTAGATGTTAGGTGATCGTGGTCTCGAACTCTCTTTTTGCCTAATGTTTTATGGCATATGCTGCACTCTGTTGCTTGCTGAAAGGCCTCCTCCTCTTCAGCTGATAAATGCATTGGAGCAACTTGTTTTAGTTTCGCTCCTAACTCCTCCTTTTCTAAAATTATTTTATCGAGGAAGTGCTCGACAGCGTCTGGACCCCTGTAAACGGTAATAGGTTTAATGCTGCGTCCGTCGGAACCCACAATGACATATGCGTAACCACAGGGGATATGTTTAGCAGTATTGAATTGATATGGTGATAAGTTAGATGGCTTGGTCGAGGCAATAGGTAGTAAAAGGCTTTCAAAATCAGCATAAATAATAAACGGTACTGGGTGTTGCAAGTGCGTACTTGAAAATTTTAAAATATTGTCATCTTCAGTTGGCATTGTGATAGCCTGAGCAGTTTGTTTTTTACAATAAGGTAAGTGATTATTCAATAAGTCCTGTCTGCTGAATCCGTGCAAACATCGAAAACAATAATATTGGGCTACTTTATGCTTTGTACGATGACACATGAACCGTGAAAAATTTCTTATAAGACAATAATGAGTATTGTTTTCATCTGATATTAATAACAGATTGATAACATCATCATCTTCACGTTCGGATACATATAAGATGTAAATTTCCCCATCGACATAACTATAGACATTAATTCTTATGTTATTTAAAGTTTCCAACATGGGCATTTTATGATAAGGTACAGGAAAGGTGACATTTCCCATATTAATTGTATGTTCGTAGGGTGCATACTTGCTAACACGATAAGGGTGGTCTTGTATATTCATCTTATGTGCTAGGACGCACCAAAGCCAACACTTTTCATCATCAAAGTTTTGTATGTTCAAAAGAGCTTTCTTCCCTTTCAATTCTTTGGGCAGCTTCATATAAGTACTACCTTTAAGTGGATTATAGGTAGCTATCTTTAATTCGAAAAAGAAGATTTTTTTGAGTGTCCACCCGGATCCGCGGTCTAAAAATTTGTCAAAGGAGTTTAAAATTTTTCGATGAGCCTCTTCTAAATGTTGATCTAATAAATCTATTGTAAATTCAGGATAGGTGTTACTTCGAAAATAGGTGGAGAGTACTTCTAGATCCCCTTCGACGGAAGTCTTTTCTAATAAAACTTTAATGATTAAATGCCATTTGATACTCTTTTTTTCTTCGATAGCTCCCTCAAGATAAAATTTCAACTCATCTAAAGAGGATTCATAAAAAACAGTAATGTCGAATTGGGATTCTTCATCGGGTTCAATATATACCGTTCTGAAAACGTCTAACGCATTGGTCTGTTTCCGTGGCCTAGGAGGCAAATTAGTTGAAGTTTTTTTTGTTTTTTTTTACAGATATGAAATTAGATGGGGGTTTACAATGGGATGTTCGCATATGCATCATCAAATTGTATTTGGTTGCAAACTTTTGTGGACATTCTCTACATGAATAAGCAGGATGGTCATGTTTTTTCAAATGGGCTTGAAAATTATCCTTTCTAGTAAAGGTTGTATTACATTGTTCGCAGGTAAACAGTTGACTGCTTTCATGTACTAACATATGTCGATTCAAATTGCGTGTTTGTGTAAACCTCTTATTACAGATAGGGCATACCTATTAAAAAAAAAAAAATAAAAAAAAAATCCTAAGTCTTGATGGGTAAATAAACCGTTAAAAAATATTTCCAAGTTTAAATGTAATATATTAAAAGTTATCTTTAATTTAAAAATAAAATCCTAAGTTTTGATTAGTAAATAAACTGTTAAAAAATATTTCCAAGTTTAAATGTAATATATTAAAAAAAAAAAAAAAAAAAAAAAATTAACAAGTTATAAAAAAATCCTAAGTCTTGATGGGTAAATAAACCGTTAAAAAATATTTCCAAGTTTAAATGTAATATATTAAAAGTCATCTTTCATTAAAAAAATTCTAAGTCTTGATGGGTAAATAAACCGTTAAAAGTTATCTTTAATATAACAAGTTATAAAAAATCCTAAGTCTTGATGGGTAAATAAACCGTTAAAAAATATTTCAAAGTTTAATTGTAATATATTAAAAACCATCTTTAATTAAAAAAAAAAAAAAAAAAATAATAATAATAATAATAACAAGTCAATTAAAAATAATACATACCTTAGAAGGCTCGGGTTCTAACTGTTTGGAAGGCTCGGCTTCTAACGGTCTGGAAGGTTCTGACTGAACTATATCCCTATGTGTCCTTTTATGTCGATTAAAACTGTCCTTTCTGGAAAATTCTTTCTTGCAAATGTGGCAAAAAAACATTTTTTCAGTCTTGTGCGTGTTTAAGTGACGTAGCAAATGATCTCTTCTAGCAAAACATTTTCCGCACGTTGAGCAAGTCTGAAAATAAAGAAAAATGCGTTTTAGAAACCTAACTTTAAAATAAAAATTTTATTTGAGTGTGTAAACCTAACTTTAAATTAAAAATTTTATTTATATGTGTAAACCTAACTAAAAATATTTTAAAATAAAGTATTTTTAACCTTAATATTTAAAAATTAAATATTTAATTGTTTGAATGTATAAACCTAACATTATTTTATTTTAAAGTATAAACCTAACTTTATTTAATCATATTAAAGTATTAACCTAAATTTATTTAATCATATTAAAGTATTAACCTAACTTTAAAAATGTAAACCAAACAAAACTAAAATTTACCTAACAAAAATTTAATTCTATCAAAGTTAAAATTTTTCATTCCCCACTGAAAATTTTACTTAACCCAAATATAAAAATCTAACAATAAAAAAGATCACATACCTTGTTTTTAGATGATGAAGCTTGAGAAGAGGTATCACTAGGCACGGGGGCAGAAGCAACAGGCATGCCATCACCAGTAGACACGGTTGCGGTAGTAGGAACGTAGGCAGGCATAACACCGACATCAGGCACGGCAGCAGAAGCAGCTGGTAACTAAAAAAGAAATAAAACAATTTTTTAATTAAACATGATTTTTCAATATATAAATGATTTTCACAAATATATTTACAAAAATTAGTATGTATGAAATGATACTTACATGTATCTTTAAGTGTCGGACCAGTTCAGTTCTTTCACCGAACTCTTTTTCGCAAATAGCGCAAGTCAATTCAGGCAACTTAATGGGTGCAGCATTGAAATTGGGTGGTCCTGTTGATGTACCTTCACCAGGATCCTGAAAAAAAAAAAAAATATATATATATATATATATATATAATTAAAAATAAGAAACAAAAAATAGTTAATAAATAATTGTATAAAAAAAGTTTATATAAAATAATTATTACCATGTTCAAAGCTTGATTATAATTTTGCAGAGGCTCTGCTGTTACGGTTAGATTATTAAAACCCCCAACCGATGGCGATGCATCGATCTAAAAATATACATATTATTTTTTAATTAAAACAATATTTAATTGAAATAAATTTAAGATGGAAAAATATTAATGAAAGACCCCTACCAAATCCTCAAAGGGAATATCCCAGTCGATCTCATTACATCCTGCAATATCGTATAGTTCGATATCACCAAACAATGAGAACTATTTAAAAAGCAAAAATAAAAAAAGGAATACAGTTTTTTTTTTTTTTAATCTTATCATGTAAAAGTATACTTAAAAAAAAAAAAAAATTTAATGGGTTAATATAAACTACTAATAACTGCTTAAAAATTAAAATAGTATTTGCATTCATATTATACCAATGTATCGTTTATTTAAGCGGAAAAAACTATTATTTTATAAAACATTAAATAACTAAGACATATTTTTTTATCCGTAAAACGAAAAGTATATTTTTAAGTCGAAAATATTAATGACTGCTTAAAAATTAAAATAGTATTTGCATTCATATAATAACAATAGATCGTTTATTTAAGCGGAAAAAACTATTATTTTATAAAACATTAAATAACTAAGACATATTTTTTTTATCCGTAAAACAAAAAGTATATTTTTAAGTGGAAAATATTAATGATTGTTTAAAAATTAAAATAGTATTTGCATTCATATAATAACAAAGCACCGTTTATTAAATCCCAATAGTCTAAGTTTAAAAATAGAAGTGTAGGAATCTAAATTCTCAAAAATTTTACACGTAATAAGTGGCTTATTTATCGCTTATTAAATTGTAATAGTTTAAGTTAAAAAATATTAATGACTGCTTAAAAAAAAAAAAAATAAATAAATAAATAAATAAATAAATCTAATATGATCTTAAAATAGTATTTCCATTCATTCATACATATTAAATATAAGAATATTTAATTTACTATTCATACATTTAAAATTATAAAAGATAAACCAAATTACTTACTTGATTATTATCGGAAAAATCCATTGTAACTTCGAAGAATAAATCCTTGCAGAACTTAACGGAACTGTATCCAAAATAGAACTGATAAGAAATGACTTTAGGTGATGGTATTTAAACCCTTTTTCCTATCTGCAAATGACGTGATATCTCTCTGCATCACATGCGGGTGATCTTACATCACGAATGCGTTATCATATTCTAGAATTTTCTACCTCATATGGGAAAATTTCGATAACTTAGTTTGTGAACGGGGTCGATAAATAAATTTTGTTAGTATATCGTGTTATCAAATGATACTTAATTTAGAAATACTTTGTTTAATTACAAATCAGTTTTAAGATATCTATCAAAGTCGAGTATTTGTTTTAAAGTGAATGTCTTATCGAATGAGACTTAATTTTTAAGAATCTAAACAAAGGAAATGTTTCATTATTTATCCACCAGATAGTTTCACACGGAAATGTCTATTTTGTGTACTGTTACTATCGTAAAACAATCTCTTGTAAATAGATAATTTAAGTTTGGAGAAACAATTGTTAATTTTCTAGAAGAGATAATAGTTTCTTAACATTAATGATTCAAGTTGATTATTTATACTGAGTGTTCCAAAAGATAAGTTTATTTTTCCCTAAGACAATCTGAATATAGCTCCTGGAAAACATTTACTTTGTAAATATATGATAAACTTTGTCAGCTAACAAATTCTTTCTAGAAGCAACTGGTAATTCCCCGTTAAAATACTTTGATAGTTAGGAATTATCAAATTTGATGATTGAAGTTATCTTAAAATGATATTTCTAATTTTAAGAGTTATTCAAAATAATTAAAGGAAATTGTACATTATCAAATCTTTGATTCAAGCTTACTTAAAAAGACTTTTTATAGATTAATTATTCTTAATGATTTTTTATCCAATTGGATTTATACTAAAGAATAATTTAAAAAAAAAAAAAAAAACAGACAATTTTTTTAACACAAAAATTATTTATTAAAGATTCAACATATGTACACATTATTATGTTTCACATCAAACAATTTAGCAAAATATTACAAACACATTTTCGATAATTCAGTGTCTTACAAAAAACAATCTTCAAACAGTTTATCAAAATATTCTATTGGATATTCTTCAAAAAATGATAAACTATAATTGCAGAAACACTTCGAAAAAATATTTTTACAAATTTTGTAACAATTCAAATTTAATAAGACACTTTCTTTCATCACATTGAATTTTTGTTGTGCATTTAACATGAGACAATCATGTCTGAATTGAGATGGATGGGATATTAAACAAGCATCACATACATATAACTTCTCAATATTAATTTTTGCTTCTTCACAAATGCAATTAATATAATGTTCTTTTGTTTCATGAATATCGATATGTGAATCACACGTCACAGATTTATTCAACACTATGGCAGGAATCTGTTTTGTTAAAATTCCTTCGATAAGACAATCAGTAATTTGGGATTTTATTTCGTTAATCCTTATTAAATGACTTCTACCAAGTTTAATACCATTCGGCTTGAAATAAAAACCATTATCTTTAGTTTTAAAAATTTGCTGTAAATAGCAACTATCCTCATCCCAAAATGCTGTTAGTAACTGGTTATTGCTAATAAAACTGTCTTTTACTGAAGAAAAATTAAAAGAGCTTATCTTACTTTGAAAATGATCCCAAGTCGCCGGTGTTAGAATCACACCATTATTTGTAGGGTACCGTTTCCCATCATGGGTTTCTTTGAAACTTCGTATATGCAATCGGAGAAAAACGTCATTTTCCAACATGACTTGGATAAAGGTAAGCCAACCAATATCCCATTCGGCGAGGAGAGGATTAGGCTTGTCTTTCTCTTGGTAATATTTTTCAAGCCAATCGTTGCTGTTTTGGGGAAAATCGTTGTTGTTGTTTTTAGGAAGCACAGTTTTTTCAATTTGTACATCAGGAAATAGAGTTTTTTCAAACTGCGGCTCGAGGTTCAATCGTGGTTTTTTCAGGGGTGGCGATATACAAATTAAATGACGAAAGGTCAAACTAATTCTTGAATTTTTAATAGACGAGTCAGGAGCAATTCCGTGGGTAAAAAGTTCATTGGTGGGTTTCCCCATAGTATATAGAGAACCATGTTCCAAGTTAATGACTGTAGACGGCGCATTCACTTTTTTAAACTCGATTTTTCTTGACGCACCAAAACTTAACACAGCGATAGGAAAAGTATCATCCAAACTGTTTTCATTGTCTTTGTGCTGTGAAATATAACTTTGGCCATCACAATATACATTTAATAGTACATAATTGTATGTACAGCCGATATGCTTTTCCACAAGATTTCGCAGTTCCGTCATTAAGGAAGTCCATGGCTGAGCAGTTACTTGCGTACCGCTGAAAGCATAGGAAAGTCCAGCATCACCATAGGCTAACACTTGGCGTTTAGGTACAACATCCTTACCCCAAATTTTAAAAGTAGGGGTATAAAACGGCAGAATTTTTAACTGTTCAAAATAGGCATCGGCTTTCGTCTTCTCAATAAAATTTGCATAATAACTTACGTTTAATCCGTTTTCGAAGAAAGTAGTAGCCATGTTTAAAAAGCACGTCTAACACAAGCAGAAAGAACAAGTGAAATGAGGTCTTTTATACTGATTTTATCTTAGTATGACGTAGTGAGCTACGTGACAGATAACACAAACCTTCCAGTGGGCAATGTCAAGTGACGTAGTAGTAGATAAGACCACGTGGTCTTGATAAGATCACGTGATTTTTGATAAGAAATAGCATTATCGTTCATTTCGCCTCGTGCGACTGGAAGAAGAGGGCGCTAAGTGTGGAGGTAAGCTCAATTTTTATCTACTATATATTTAAACAGAAATAAAGAGACCAGTGTTTTATATTAAAAAATATTTTTTATTTATAATTTAGCCAATAGGGGGTTACATTTGAACGTTTTCGTTCCTTGGCTACAGAAGATAATAAAAATCTGTTTTTTATAAAACTTTTAGGCATATGCATATCATTAAGGGCTTGCAACAATTCGCCCTGTGCATTGATAGGTACTTTCTTATTCGTAGAAAATATTAAATTTAATAAATCGGCAATATTAGAGTTCTTTATTTTACGGTTTTTATAAGTCACTTCGCCTGTTTCGTCCCATTGCAATTTGTGAGGACTTGTTTTAAAAAATCCAAGTAAATTCGTAGCTTGATTCTTCATTCTTTTAGGCACTCTAGTTAAAGCAAGTTGTTCATAGTCTTGCACGGGTTCGGGTTTCACAGAAACAGGTTCGGGTTGGGGTTCGGGTTTCACAGGTTCGGGTTTCGCAGATTCGGTTTCGGGTTTCATCGAAGACTCTTCATTCGCGCGATGAATCCATGGGAGATTGTTTTCTTGCAAATTCATTTTTCTTTGTAATAACTCATAATAACGTCGTACTTTTTCATAATCCGGTAACGAACTGTTTAATATTTTTAGCAATGCTTTATCCAGTTCACTCAATTGTCTTTGCGAAGGAGTATGTTTGTTTAACACCTCTTCGGGTACTAAAGCATATTTTTTAGCGAATTCCATGAATGAGCGTACTGAGTGCAGTTATAGCAGCGGGAATTAAAACGTTTAAAATTCCACCTTGTTGTACAATCAGTTTCTTTTTAGTGAATAAAGAACCTTTTTTGTCCCAATTTTTCTAAGAGTAGTCTTATATTTCGCTAACGATCGTTTCTGACAAGTAGTGAGAGGTACGTTACCTTTCAAAACGTTCAGAGTACACTCGCAAATAGCTTTAACAGTACGATTAGGTAATTTTTTTTAAAAATGTTTTCGTAATCTCTGGGGACACGATCGAATCAATTCTAAATCTCTTACTTGTTGCTTTGACAAAGTCATGTTAGCAACTGATGTTTCACAATTGTGAATCGATTATTTATATTTATACAAAAATTGAATTTGATTGGGTAGGATTTGAGTTCGTAATCTCATCTCTTCATCCGTTTCATTCTTCAAATCAATAAACAGGTAGGAAAAGGGTTTCTTTGTGGCATCCTCATACACTTCTTGAAAAAATTTTGATTTTTTAGGATACAACTGTCTGCCTAAATGCATGATTTGACTTAAGTCCCGTCGATTTTTAAACAGGAAAATGTATTGCGCATTTAAGGAAACTGTTCTAATTTCACTTCCTTTTTGAAAAAAATTTTGTGTTAAAAATACAACACTTAGATTTAAATGATGACTGCCTTTCGTAAATAACGAAGTCAATCGTTTATCGTTACTGCATTCCGCCATTAAATCGTCTATCACAAACAAAGTGTTGCCACTTAGATATTCCTTAAAATTAGAGGGAAACCCTTCTACAAAAGTTACATCAGGTATTTCGTCGTATAAAGTTTGATAAATACCATAAAACCATACCACTTTATCGATTGGAGGATGAAACATTTGTTTTTTATATTGTAACAAATCTCGCATAAAAAATGATTTACCGCATCCGGTAGGACCTGCCAGAATCATAGTAAAAGGGTGTTGTAACTGTGGGAACTCCATGATGAATGAACACAGACACAAAATACATACAGTTTAAATAAGTATTTATTGATAAAAATTAGCATACACACGAAATCTTTTAGCAACAAAATTATAAACTCTCTGGTCGTTACACACATTCTTGGTTACAAACATTGATAAAAAATCTTTAAGGGTTTTTCCCCTGCATCTACAGTACAAATAATAAACACAATATTGCCCACACACGGCGGTTGTAGTACTCTGCAGCATAAGAGGGTTATAGTTCATATAAGCAAAACGGGATACAAAGTTCTTTATAGGTCCTTTAAAAAAACTCGGGTCGTTTCCATACGAATCAAAGAATTCCACTTCATCATCAGATTGTATAAAGAATGCTAACCAATGCATTCCAGGCTCGGATGAATCATCCGTGTTGCATACGAAACAGGTAGGATAACGCACAATCTCCTCGGGTAATTGATCACTTGGGAACACATCCAAAAAATATTTTTTCGTTACTTTGTCACGTGATAAAATATTCTTGATTTGCAAAGAGTTCATTTTCATTAATTAGCAAAGTCACATAAAACGTGACGGGACTTGGTAATTTCTATAACGTTTTCAAATTCACCATACACAAACACAGATATGGTAGATGTTAAAGCATTATAAAATTTAATCTCAATTCTTAAATTTCCTTGTTGTTGTAAATTCAGGTGAGGTCCGTCACACAAATCGGGACTTAGATCAAAAGCAAACAAAGTGTGTCCATCTACGAAATCTTCACGGGATATATAATTCCCAGCATCGCGATTAAAACCAGAGAATAATCGATGATAAGCTCTTATATAGTTTTTGTCTCGGAAATTCAGTTCTAAAGGTTTACTAGGTACAGGTTGACCGTCTACATACACACTTAAAAAGTTTACATTATAATGATTAAAATAAAAAGGGTTTAACTCGTATCTACCACTCATGGCTGTATTATCTAACAATCCAATAATTATGCGTTTCGGCATGGCTCCCAGAAACACATTATCCTGCATAAAAGACATACTTCCTGAAGGAATAGTATAAGTCTTGCATAAAACTCGGTCGATCGGGTATTTCGCAGAATTTTTCTCCAATGCTTTCGCATGTCCCAATAAAACCCCAGGATTCACTTTCACTTTACGAATAAATAAAGAAGCATGTTCCAATACAACGTTAAACTTCTTATCCTGGCCAGCGACTTGTCTAGTCATTAAACAAAACTGAGGAGGGCTTCGAATCATTTTAATTTTTAAATCAACCATATTCAATAACAGGCGATTCTGTTGAAAGATATCACAGTGTAGAGGTCCAATCATATCTAAGATTTTACTATTTTTAGTCAGTTCATACCGAGTTTTCAATCCGGAGTTTTCAGGTGGGGCTTGTGGTATAGGATCTGATACAGTTAAATTATTGTCTTTGTAGAAACATTCACAGGTCAATAACCTTTTCTTAGCATCTTCGCCATAATTCAATAAAGTTTCGATATAGGCACGATAGGGATAAGTGTTACTCGAAGAGGATATTAATCTTTCATTCAAACTCACATCGATCTGGGAAAATAATGCGTGAAAAAATAAATTAACAGGTGCAACAGGTTCATTATCAGCCAGAGCAGTTCCGTCACCATTCACAATTTTCACTTTTAGGTACATGTGCGAGGAGGATAAATCAATATATTCTTCCCCATTACCCGTGATGTTAAATTCCACGGGTCCCCCATCGCGAATATTTGCTAGAGGGTGAAATTCAACAAAATGTCCTTTTTCAATAGCTGTCTGCGTGGGTGGAATCAAAAACAAGTCTAATTCAGATTTAACACAGGCAGGGGAATCTTTATGAATCAGTCCCGACATTATGAAGCAAAAATATCGTGTGTTTTCACTTTCTTCACTTTGCGACGAATGACGGTTTTATTAGAACGCTTTCTCTTTTTATAGCGTTGTCCTGAACCAATCATTGTTTTCATTTTAGTTGCAGCTTTGTCGGTCAAATTTTGACATGCTTCTTTGAATCGTCGTTTGGCAGCGTCTTTAATATCCGCACCACGTGACAAGTCATTCAGCACATCCACCCCAGTATGAAATAATTGTTTACCAACCGCTTTCGCACCCGATTTAAAAAGGGGTACCGCTGCACGAAAAAGGGATCTAAACAATCCCCCTAACCCATATCCTTTTTGTAAAGCAGCACCTTGGTAATAGTTCAAACCGCTGCCCGACTGGTGACAGTAATAATCTTCAAAAGATTTTGCACAACACTTGTAGGGAACAAACATTATGAGAGATATTTTTGTCTAAAATGAAGTTTCACGATCAACTGTCCACGTTCAAATGACACTAAACGTCCTGTGTGTGTCCTTATAACGGTTTCAATAGTCTGAAAATTCTTTCGCGAGACCGGCAAGTAATGCGGTCTATCAAACATTTCATGAATCATTTCACCATCTTGTCCTTTCACAGTAATCGCACGTAACAGGGGAGCAACCGTATGACCCACAATTTGTGGTTCCACTATATCGCTGTATATGTATAATAACTTAAAATCAACATTCGGGTCGGCAACATAAGGACTTACTATAACCCTAGTATCGGATGTAGGTATATCGTTTTCACCTACCTCTCCCGGTAGAAATCCTAAACATTCTGCAAGTCCTGAATATAAAATTATTCTTGCTTTCGAGTTTAAAGTAATATCTACTTTTCTAGTATACTTGCTATAGTTAAACGCAATATTACCATTAAAATTTTGATAATTAATCCATTTAATAATCTCATTTGGTTTTTCGTAAAGTCCAGGCGGTATTCTAGCTTTTTTCATCACACCTGTACCTGTATCATATTCATATTCATTTCCGTTCTCCATTATATTTTTCCATATATGTGGATAAATCAATTCCACAATCCCTACTTCCCATTCCCCTTTTAAGTCAAGGGGAGCGGGTAATCTCGTAATAAAATGTGAAATTTTATTTTCCGGGTAATAATTTAAAGAACTGTCCGAGGGTAACGTCACGTAGAACGACATGATGACAAATGATTCTTAAAATCTACGTCGTCGCAATTTATAAAACGAATAAATTAGAAGCCGGTATCCATTGGTCAAATTTGGAAGAATAACCTTTATATTTCACTTTATATTCGAATTGTCCTTTTCTCATTCGCTTTTTCAATATTTTTTCGATAGCATAGTCCTTTTTAGGTTGTACTTTTTGAAGCTCTTGGGCATAAAACGTTCCTTGAATTGGTTCGTTCATCAGGTCCTTGATCCGGTAGACAGGCGGGTCTCGCGGTACGCATTCGGTCACTACAAATAACTCTTCCGTCCAGTTGGTTTCATAACCTTTTTCAAAGGTTAATTTTTGTTTAGACACGCGTACAGTATCCCCCGCTTGAAACGTACAAGGCTTTCTCTTTTCAGTTTCCATATCCCCGTATAATGTAAACCATACGTCACTTTCGTTTTCCGACGTCACTTCGATCGGTGCCCTTTTAATACTTGAATGATAAGTATGATTATAACTATGCAAAAATTGATCTAACACGTCTACGTAACAGTAAGTGTGTCGACTAGTGAAATATTTCCACATTTTAGTTTTCAAAGTACGATTAAATCGCTCTACTACAGATGCTTTCGTATTGTTAAAAGTTTTGAAAAACCTCACACCCTCATCCTTTAAAAACTTTTGAAACACCCTGTTGACAAACTCAGTACCACTGTCACTTTGAAGTAATTTTGGCTTTCGTGTCATAAAAATTTTTTGAAAAGCTTTCTTAATCTCTTCCCCTTTTTTAGTTTTTAATGGTATCGCCCACGCAAATTTAGATAGAACGTCGATACAGGTTAAAATGTAGCGGTACCCTTGATTGTACTTCTGCAAACTGCTTAAATCGACTAAATCTGTCTGCCACTGCTGATCGATTGTGTACACTATAACACGATTCGTTGGAAATTTTCTCCGAATCGGTTTGTGAAGGCTGTAAGCATCTACACCTTCTAACCATTTTTGAATCCTCTTCTTGCTTATTTTTCCTTTTGCAGCACGGTATAAAGCATTTACACCACCAAAACTTGCAACATGAGCTGGATTTTGATAAGTCTGTTCCATTGCAGCAATTAAATTGATTGTTGTTCACATAAATTCGAAAACGCATCATATCGAAAAGGATAAATTTCCCGTTTCGTTTAAATTTAATATAAAATCTACATTAAACTTTGAACCTTCACTAAAAATATAAAGAACTGTGAAAAAAATACACATTAAAAAATATAAACAGACAACAACGGTTGCTTCCTCACGCGAAGGCATCATGTTGAATACTAAATGAAATCTACTAAAAAACGCCTATTTATATCTTAATTCAGCCCATTC